>WBMW01004563.1:190613-253113 GCA_013396635.1 Penelope pileata | reverse complement strand
TTTCTCACAGCATCACAACTACAGACCGCAGTCGACCCGGGTTACACCACCAGCACCTTCCAGCACCCTTCCCATCCACCAGCCTGCCTGCCTGACGATAGGAAAGGATTTACATTTTTATTTTATAACGACTTCCCATCTTCAGGGCACTTTCTGCACAGCTGTCCATGTTTAAGATGAACACTCACAGGCTTCCACGCCAGGCTGTGTTACCATACCCCATGGCCATGCTCCCAGTCTCCCCCAGTGTTCCCTCCTGCCCTGTTCCAAACCTGTCCTCCATACAGGAGCCCGATCAGAGACCTTAGGAAGGAGGAGAGTTTGGTCACATGCTAGGAATGGAAGACGGGCTGTGAAAATCACAGCTCCCCAGGACACGGTGGTGGCTCTCCAGGGAGAACTTGTCTCCAGGCTTCGATGATTGGCATTTTATGAAAGAATGTAAGAGAAAAAAAAAATGTTGGATTTTTTTGTTTGTTTTAGTGATTGTGAACATGTCTTTTCAATCAAATACAATTTCCACAGGGAAAGCAAAACAAAACAAAACAAACCATCCAGTCATCCTGACACCTCTTCAACGAGAGAGATTTCACGCTTGCAGAATACACTTGGCCAGCATGGAATTTTGCCAGGATACCAAGATGAATATAATTACTCATTATGAGTGTTAATTAATTGTTTGTGAACACAGGTAGTTGGCTGCCTGGCTTTATAGCTCGTTAGAAGGGAAAGCAAACTGTCAGACATCACTGTCCAGCGGCCACGTTCGCGCACGTCTGTAACCACCTCAAGCCTGAAAGTAAGCCAGTGAAAGATCAGGGGAAAGTCGACAGCTGAAATCCAACTCCAATGGGAAAATAGGTAAATAAATAGTGATAGCTAGTGAGTAGATACCAGCACCTTCTGGATAAAGGAGCAACACCTTTGCTGTTGCCAAGGGGAAGGTCTGCAGGCAGAAAGAGCTGCCAGATGGGGTTTACCAGTATCAATTACCACGAATTCCTGACCTTGCTACACATACCTCTGCCACATGACACAACTAAAAGCATAAAGCAGGAGCTGCAGCAGCTTTCTGGCAGAGCTGTGCCTGTACCTGCTGGTGGTTATTGATCAGCACGCAGCCAGCAGCGCTGGCCCTGCTGCCAGACAAGAGCCATATTCCTACAAACCACGGAGGGGCTAAACAAGCTATTAATGACAGGCTGCTCTCCATCATTTAAAACAGACCGACTGCTGCTTGACCACAAGGACAAGGAGGTTATTGCCTTGAAACGTTATACAAAAAGACACAAATAAGATCCCTCTACTGAAGAAACCGCACGGATGGCTCCACGGTTTGACTTCAGCAGAGCTGCTGAGGAGCAAACAGAGCTGCAAGCAGTTAGCCTTCTGTTCCAAGGATTCTGAAGTTTGTTCAAATTTGCTACTGGGAAAAGGAATTAGCAACAAACAATTCAGCAAACAACAAGCAAACCACCAGAGCAGCTCCTCCAGCTGGGTCTGCTCAGAAGGAATTCACCAGGAGGGGTGAGGCCCTGGCACAGAGCAGCTGTGGGTGCCCCATCCCTGGAGCAGCTCAGGGCCAGGCTGGATGGGGTCTGGGCACCTGGTCCATGGGAGGTGTCCCTGCCCATGGCAGGACTTTAGGGTCCCTTCCAAACCGGCCCATGGTTCTATGACCTGTGTGCTTACACACCAGCTCAGGAACAGCCACACAAACCTGCTGTCAAGTTCTCCAGTCCACCAAGAAACTATCTGCTCATGAAAGCATCTGCTTTCACACTGAAAGTATTCCCAAATATTTGCAAAATATTTACCAAATCTTTTGAAAAGCTGCCACTTGGGTAGCTAGGTGCTAGACACCAGGATGGCAGATGCCACTTAAGCACATGCAAGCAGTACAGTAGGTTGCAATCCAGCAAATGGTATCCATTATAAAATATCCAAAAATAAATGAGAACACACACCTCATTTTAAATAAAGGATTCAATAGTAGATTTATAACAAGTAGGTTTATAATCAATACAAAGACTCTTCTGTTTTCATTGTCAACTTTGGAAAAAATGGGAGGAAAACAGTTTCTTGCAGGTATTTGGGGATGCAGTAATTTAATGTACAAGAACTAAAGCAATTGCACGGCTTAACTCTTCCGAGAAATATCCCTACAGTTTACTGGAGTTCAAAGGTCTTTCTGAACTTGTTTGCTCTAACATTGAGACAGAGAAGTTTCCAGTACGAATCCTCCCATCTGCAGGTATCCTGGGCCACAGTTCATTTCCTCGAGCACCTGCTCCCAGCACAGATTTTCTAAGCTCACAGAGAAAAGGGAAGGAGTCCGAAGGACCTGGAGGTTTCCGACAGAACTTTCAGAGAAATACAAAGCAGCTGATGTATTTCATGGAGATGAAATTACTCAGACATATAGCGAGTTTCCATGTCAAAGAACTTCAGGTTTCATTACTCTGCAGAACATCCTTGCAGGACATTTTCCCCCAAATCCACGAGAAGCCCCAACAAGGGCGAGCACTGCTCCTGGCCCACCCTGCCCTGCCCCTGAGCCTCCTCCTCCTGAACCTGCGGGTTGGAGGGGACGTCGTAAATCAGAGCCGCGGCTCCAGCCACGGCAGCGCTCCCAATTTAGAGAAAGGACCAGTCATGGTCATCTGTCAAGACCACAGCATCTTTATAATGCATTAGAAAAACTCTCTGAACCCATCAGATTACAATAACCTGACACCAGCGGAGGAATGAAACATTTTAAAAATTTATTCAAGAGATTCAACTAGCATACGAGGTACCTATGAAACTAGCAAGCAAGATTAATTCCCAAACTGCTCTTAGAACTAACCATAACACTCAGCTATTTATCCCATTTGCAGATTCAAACTACGAGTTGCAGTGGAACATTTAATATGCCACCATTATAAAAGGGAAACTGTAGACAACTGTGCCACAACCTACACCCTCTTCATCCCGCTGTTCCTCCATGAAGATGTTGGTACACAAGCTCCTACAAATCATATTTCCCAAAATGGGAAGCAACAATAGCAATTTTTTCAAATGCCCGTGCGAGACG
Source organism: Penelope pileata (assembly GCA_013396635.1). Classification (NCBI taxonomy): domain Eukaryota; kingdom Metazoa; phylum Chordata; class Aves; order Galliformes; family Cracidae; genus Penelope; species Penelope pileata. The sequence continues at coordinate 250,037 of WBMW01004563.1, read as the reverse complement.
CTGTGATAAGATTTTATTTTAATAGCACTATATATTATTTAGATGCTATATGAAAAATTAAACATGAATTTAAACACTTCTCCTGAGCTACTGAAAGATACATGCCATTAATAGCGAATATTTTGATTTAATGAGATTTAATAATCTGTTTAGATGAACTACTTAATGCTCAGATGACTCCTGATGCTAACAGCCTATGCTCAACGAGCTTCAGACTTGTGACAATATTGCATTTTTCCCAGTTCTGATCCACTGAGTTGTTTTGAATGCTAAGGATGCCTTGCCATCACTTGCGGTTTGAATATGTTTACTTAAACCAAAAATACTTTGCATCTCAATTATTATTTTATACTGCAGCACTGAATGGAATTTAAGTCAATACATTATTCATAAAGCACAGACAACAGAAAAAACAAAGCCATGCACTTCTTTCAAAGACTTCAAATTACTAAAACATACCATATTTATGCATGCAATATTTGATTGTGTATGTGTCTTTTTTTTTTTTTTTTTTTGTCACAAGTTTGTTGTTTTCAGATCAGGATATGCCAAAAATCCTACACCAAACATTTTTTGTTTATAATTAAGGCAATCATCAATCCAAGGATTGTAGTCCATTTTATTTCATCTCTACATCAAAAAAAGTAATTTAAAAAAATTAAAATTCCCTTGAAATGGCAAGATAAATGAAAATGTAAGTGCCTTCACATAATAACAGTAAGCTGACCCTCTGGGAAATGGTTGACTTTCTCAATTCAAGGTATTCAAAGCTCATTCAAAAGTGTTCATTTGGAATGCAGATATCAAAGATGATGCAAATGTTCAAGAGAAAATTAAAACTTACCAGATGTTCTAATCCAGCTTTGATGTTTCCAGAGTCCCTGTAACAGAAGAACAGAAGTCCTAAATAGTTGCTAAACCCTTGTCTACAGCAATTTAACTCTGAAGTGTCAAAGCCACAAAATTTCTCAAATATGTACAATTTTTAATATCTTCATCGTTAAAACATTTACAGAGTATTGATCATCCAAACACATAACTGTAGAATTTATAACCTCAAATTCCACCTGCCTTAGAATTGCAATGAATTTTAGCAAAGTAAGAGAACACTCGTTTAAAGAAGCATTTTTAATATAATTATCCCACTACTTCACATTGAAATTAACAAAACAGAACACTGTATAATGGTATTTATCAAATCCACGTTCAATGGCTTTATGGTGGCTCTGCTTTGTCACTACTCCCACAATAAAAGCAGTGAATGAAGTGCACACCAACCAGCCAGGCTGTGGTAGCCATGCTGAAACTCTGCAGCTTACTCTTCACAGTTTGACAGCTAGAAAGATACAAATGCTCACAGAGAAAAAATGACAAGTATTGTTGAATTCAAACAGCTTAAAAGGATCAAACCAGCAAAAATAAAACAAAAAAAAGAGAATAAGAGAAATCATAAAGCTTGAGACATCTTGCTACGTACACACGAGGCACAGTGTGAACAGTTCGCCCAGGTTGACAAAGTTACCTGAAATGTGTTAGATTCTCTGCCACTTCAAAAATAAAGAGAACCAAAACCAAAGCAAAATAAAAAAAATCCCCAAGTCCCAAGCCGCTACACAAAGGAAGCTGGCTTTCACTGACTCCAGGTTCTGCCTGCTTCCAAAAATTTAACTGTGCCTTTTGAGGAAGGTGGGCTTTAACCATGCCAAATGCAGAGAAACTGCACCCAGAAGTGTTTCAAATAATCAGTTGTTGAACTGTATAATGTAGTGCGCATTTATACTTCTTTTTCCCAACAAATTATTAAACTACATCAAGGAACTGGAGCAAAAAGCCCAACAACACTCCTCCAGGAAAGCAAACCATGGGAAGATAGATGCTTCCATTCTCTTCACGACGCAGCATGGGCTATGGGACACAATGTGAAGTTGCACAGAAAGTGACTGAAGAGCACGAAGCGTTATTAAACACAGAAGATGCTCAATTCCACATTTTGCAACCTTGCTGTACTTCACTTTTTATACAAAGCTCTTATTTATACTTTCATACAGCTTTTTAGAAAGTCTAAGCATTCTTGCTCTATTTGAGCATACCATGAATGAAGCTACAGAAAAAAGAAAATGCACTTTACTTACACTGTTACTCAGCATTCTGAAAGGAGAACATATTATTCGAGTCCATACAATATTTAAATAGGAATTGTCTTTCACATCTGTTTTGAGGTGCTAAATGGCCTTAAAGAAACTGCTTGGGAAGCAGGATGCAAGAAGCTGATGTTAGGAGCTCCCAACTAATGGCATAAAACCTGCCCTGCTTAGTGGTCTGTCTCCTCTGCTGTCCCTGTCATGACTTCATCAATACTGGTACAACTCTTTTTGCCCTGTGCTGAAAGCAGACTTAATTCAATTATAGGTCTCAAAACTGATAAAAACGGTCCTGAAGTGGAAAATGCGAAGAGATTATTGGCAAATGAATAAAGATTTGTATCGAACTAACACACAAGAGTACAGCAGGGTTTTTTTTTTTTTTTTAAATCATTCCCTGCCTTAAGTCTTCTGGGAACACTGAGTTTCCCTTCCCCTTATGCAGCATATCGATTTCTGAATTAGACTGCAATATTAAATAATTAATATACTTGCCATGATTGATGTTTTGCATTAGTTGAATATTAGGTTATCAATCAAAATCCACTTGGTTTAATGTAATAATATTGAAAAAGTGTCACTGGCTGTTCATCCAATTTGTAGTTGAGGCAGCACAGATAGCAATATTGGTGTAACACAAGGCTCTAACGCAGGAAATGCAGTGGTTGAACATCCATAAGGCAAACGTTATCAAACTAACCAGGACAAGGTTGAGGTTGTCCTAAATAAACCTTGTGGCACCTGTCACTTCCAATGAAAGCCTCCCTGCAGCCAGGGGCTGCCATGCATCAGTCAGCAAGGCCAACGAGTGAAGCCTCGGCATCGCTCCATCATTCGATTTAAAAATAATTATCCAAATAAGATTCCTGCTGAGAATGGATTTCACACATTGTGTTATGCAAAATCACAACTGTTGCTACGGCTCAGTCATGATGCATTCCAAAGTTTAAACAAACCTTCAATTTCCACTGAATACCTTAATCACGAATGACACAAAACACCACGACTGAAAGGCAGCTGCACGCCCAGCAGTGCAGGACTCCTAGAAAGAAACACCCCAGGAAAGTTATATCGATATCAATTATCACCATCAGGTGATGATGTTTTACTGAACCTTTACACCACATTACACAGTTCCCAGCAGAATACCTATTTGCCTTTCAAACAGTCTCTAACACATCACATTTATTTCTTTGGTTCATTAGGCAAATTTGGTTTATTTTCAAGTTTTTTTTTCCCATCACAGAAGTTCTGGCATTGTGTTTCCCTGATGACAGTGAAGAATTTGTGCTGTAGATTATTAGTTTGCATGCATATATTTTAAAATCATGCATTAAAAACAGCGAGCATAACCTTCAGGATATTCCAAACGTTAGCTTCTGGTAATGCCAAAGGAAAAAGCTTCCGCTGAGCTAAATTTGAATCCTGGTCATGAGGGATCTGTAACAAGCCAGATATTCAATTAAGCAAGCAAAGCCAGCTTTTGGATTACTTAAAACTGTAACGTAGGTGACTAATTGGGTTAGTGTTAGCTAACTAACACTAGTTCTTATGTCAGCAAACTAAAAATATTACTTCAAATGAAAACGAACCTGTTCACTTTCCTCAGTTCAGCTCCCCTCATGTTGTCACCAACTCATTCTCAAGACTGCCAACTACAAATATGAGGGAAATTTCTTCGTCATCGTTTTTTGAGTAGAATCCTCGTGTCACAGAACAATTCCACGCCATTTCTGGACACTGTAGGGCCGTTCTGGTTCCCTGGATCACAGGCTGAAGGGCTGCTCAGGGTGGGCTCAGCTCTGAGCGCACAGCAGGCCGCTCCTGCATCCAGTCAGGGCCTGAAAGCACGATCTCCCCTTTTCCTCATTACATGTCCTCGCTGGGAGGGTCTCTCCTTATACCTGGTCTAAATGTCTCTTTGTTCAGCCTGTGCTGGTTGCAATTCCTCCCACCAGAGAGGACTCCAGAGCCCGGCTCCCTCCCTCTCCTCAGCCCTCGCAGCCATCGCTGCTCCGCGCTGCCCCACCTCACAGGCCAAGTGCTCACCACCTCGATGGCCCCAGCTCCACTCTAAGCAGTCCCAAACGTCTGATTTTGCTCCTCAGAAGACAAATGAATAAATAAATCATCTCATCATTAGCAAGGCCTTTGGCAGCATGCCCCTCCAGTTGCACAATGTTAACGACAAACTGCAAAGAACGGGGTCAGAGGCAGCAGCGCAGGTCAGGCTGTGCCACGCTCTGGGATAAGGGCCTTTTAATTGCACCGTGTGGATACCAGCACGTCAGGGCTGTTGATCACACAGTGCTGTCCTAAGCCGTTAGAGAAAACTCTCACGGAGCTCTCACTTGCTTAGATCTGCTGGATCATTCCACAAGCACACCACATAAGTTTCAATAACTGGTCAAGTATCACTTAAATAAATTCCTTTTTTGTCCCAACACTCGTACAAAGAGCTTCGTAGACTTCTTGGAATAACCTCGTGTTTTCCTGTTCCATGCCCTCACGTTAACACGATTCCACTGCTTACTCTCATTTAATGTCTTCCCTGCAGATCTCCCTCGGAGTAGCATGTATCTGCTACTGTTCTTCTGCACGTTTCCAATCCCCGTTTGCATTCTACATAAACAACCTCAGCATGAGCAGCTGAAGCCTTCAGATGCCTTCAGAGCTTCTTTATGAACTTCAGCAGATGATGCATCGAACACTTCAGACATTTGTTCAAGAATAGCGTCCTGAACCATGTTTGATACCCACCCCACTGTAACCCGTTGCTATCTTTACTCTTCACACCTCATTAGTCATCATCATCATCGTCTCTTCTCCTGCCAGTAAACTATTAATTCCAAATTCATCTGTTTGGCAATCTCGTGAATACCTTAGCATCCAAGTAAGGCAGATTCAGATAAGGAATTCACTACACAAGCTTTTATTAATAACTCACTCTAGCATTTTTAATACTTTAATTTCTAACAAAATTCTAGTATTTGTGTACAAACAACCAGCAAACACCACCAGCTGTTAACAGCTTCCCTTCACTACATACTTGCAACTCTTCCCTCAGACAGATGGAATTTCATTGTCAGAGTTGCAGAATCCCAGATGCAGTTTTTAGAAATGGATATCCCCATCATATTCCACTAAATTTTATAGTTTTGTGTTTTCTGTAAAGTTATAGGCTGATGGTTCCAAGTCTGACTACAAACCATAGAAATTTATTTCAGTAGGCTTTGAAAGACAAAGATTACATAAAACTCCAAGCCCTACACTGGTCTTCTCCTTCGAACCTTTGTGAGAGGACAGTGCTGATTCTCCCAAGTGAATAGGGAAATCCAGACCCGTGGGCTTCTGACGGCAAGCTGGTCCAACAGCACAGAGGGCAGGCAGAACAGTCTGCAAAGGCAGTGTAAGGTGCAGGAACACAACTCCACCAAGTGCCTTGACTCTTCAGCACTACTAGTTAACACTCTCTGAGTTGCAAGAAAATCTTGAGAAGGACGGTTTGTATTTTTGTAGCTAAGTGGAAATAATGTCAGAGAATCTACAAAAGACGAGAGGAAAACCCTGAAAGAAAGCTATTTCCTCCTGTCTCTCTTACATAACGATGAAGAAAAAGAAAACTGACTTTAGAAAGTAATTAAATGATACCCAAGCAATACTACCAATTAAGCCTATTAACTAAAAAAAATTAAAAAATAAAATACATAGATTATGCATTTACGTACTCAAATTGCTCAAAAATAGAGAAGATAGATAAAATATGAAACACAGTCCTTTTGGCACATTTGAGATACGAAACCTTTATGATTACCTGTGAGGCACAGGTAAACCAAGAAAATCAAGATCCTTGCAATATAGTACTTGAGTTAAACAAAAATTCTCAGTACTTCATGCACCTCACAGAAAATTCCCGGGCTGCTTTATGGATTTAGGAGCTGTGGCTCCTTGCATCCTGTTTTCTCCCATTATTGGAGGATCCAACCAAATCTACAAAATGAAATAGTGGAAATGATTTAGCAGTACAGTATCAACTACCGAGAGGTTACAGGTGAGAAGAAGCAGGGCAATAACTTGGCTGTTATTCTGACAGGAGCAAGCATTCAGAAAAATCAACATAATACCATGGGTGAGAATTTTCCATATAAGAGTTCAACAGGATGAGCTACAGCATCAAGTTAATAGATTATTAACACAATGCTACTGTTACAGTCTTCTGTGCACAATAAATTCCCACCAAAAGAGGGAATGCTTAGGGAGTCCTTCAAATTGAATGCTACAAAAAGCATCCAAGATACTTTTGAAGAAGTGTGAATGTTGCTTTGCTCTTACCCAGTATCACATCCCAATGGCCTGGAACTGGTCCTGCAGTGTACAGACTTCAAAGCCGATGTTACTGTGCTCAGTGGCTCCCTCACTCCAGTCGGCCACAGAATTTATTTCACTCAGGAAAAAATGCTAAGAAGTTGGGCCAATTACTAATAAATTTAAATTTGATCAAGATCCGAGAAGATCATATGAAGGTCACTTATCAAAAGCTGGAAGAAAAGCAGGAGCCACTCCCCCCCCCACAGAAACACAGACAGAATAACTTGGAACTGCTGAAGAACTCTGCAGAATATAATGCAAGCTAAATTGAATCATGCTAAAACCAGAGACTTTAAATAGGACACAAGGTGAAACAATTTCCATAATATGTTATCCCAGAGAGAAGAAAAATCAGTACCCAAGAGACCTTATCAAATATTCAAGAGGGGAAAAGTATATATAACCCTGTCTCACAGGGTAAAACTCAAGATTTTATGCAACTGAAATAAACACTGAAACTAAACAGAGGAAGGAAAACCAAAACACAGTGTTGATAGCTTCAATATTTTTTGTTTTCTACAAAAACAAAACCAAAAAAAAAACCACCACACTTTCTAAGTATTTCTCAGCTAAATGAGAGCCAAAATAACTGCCCCAAAAGCTTCCAGTTCCGTTTCACTAAGACTCTGGATCAGGTATAAAAACCCTACAAATTATCAAAGCAGATCTCTTTATCCTGGTTGCCAGTTCAAGCCATTCCTCAGATAAAACTGGAATTTCAAAGGACCTCATAATTTGCAAGTCCTTGGAGTTTTTATACATGTATGCGTGGGGGAGGTTGGTTTGGATTTTTTCCTTCCCCTTACTATTCTGCACACAGGATTTCCTTCACAAAGAGTGAAACCTTGTTAATCATGGTCTGAATTCCCAGCAAACACAAGCAATTAAGCTTCAGACTTTGGAGCATCGCTGTCTCTGTTAACCAGATTATTTGGTAGTTTCAAATAAATTAGACATCTTTGGCCTGTTTTACCTTTTCTGTAATATTATTTAGTAGATATTCAATTAAAACACATCCTGTAGGTGAAAGTGTATGAAAACATTTCAGTAATGGACGTTAGTGGTAGTAGGAAGTGTTGCTAATTAGTCTCAAAGTACAAAATAGATTACAAAAGTAGCAAAAAGCCCAGCACCGTGAATGCACAGAACACTGCACTGAATATTAAACAAAGCAGAGCAAGTTTTAATGTCGGGGAGCATAACTATAGGAAAAACTCTCTGGACTAGTAAAGAGCGTTACAGGTTAATGAGGAACATACAAAGAGTGCACAATAATTATCATACCTAACACCTTACCATCTGTGTTTGGATGACTGAAGAATATAAACACAGTTTATCGGCATTAATCTGAAACTAATTACACCTGCATTTTATTAGTGTGCTTTTAGGGTAGATATTTTAAATGTTAGGTTTTCCCCAACTGCACTCAGCTCTCAGAGATGAGGAATATTGAATTTAACTGTAAATCAGCGAGAAGATGTAAATGTTCTCAACACTAAAACAATTTGACTACAATCGATTTTCCAATTTCTGAAAGCTTCTAAATCCTCCTCATTCACCCAATTACCACTGTACTTAACCTAATGAAATTTTATTCTGCGGGAACAATACTATTCTTCAACAAATTTCTGAAAAATGTAAGATTAAAAACTTCTACACAAAGAATAAACTCCCAGAGAAAAGATGCAAATAAAATTGCTATCATAATCTTTTGTTTTTTATTTGCAAGTATAAAACTGAAGAGAAACAAAAGCATGGAACATAGCATCTGTCATATCAGAATATAAAAAGATGATCCTGGCACAAAATGAAAAAGCTCTAATTCATTTGCAAATCAAGCCTGCCAGTTCTATTTCAAGCTGGCGGTAACTGTCAAGAGTTAACAAGATAATCACTTTCAATCCTGCCTTCAATGGTACATTACACTGTTATTCCATTCAATAAGGCCGTTCTTTGGGGCACTAGATGAATGGTTTTCATTTCTAACTCACACAAAAAGTTGCAAAAAAAAAAAAAATCCATGGGGCTTAAGGAAGAAATCCCTTTATGGGCATTTATCTGCCGGCACTTGCTTTTAGGCAAAATGAGATATTTGGATACATTGGTGTCCATTCACTTCCTCTATTCCTTCAGGCCCTTGGTCTGTTGATAAAAAAAAAAAAGCACACAAGGAAACCTCAAGCCAGTATTTCATTTTTTTTTTTTTTTTTGGTTTAAAACTATCTCTGGACATTAAACAAGTTCTGCAAGTGCATCAAGCACACACAGCTCGCTACACCACGCCCAAGTGTGGTTCTGTTTGAACAAACCTGCCTTTAACTCCATCATAAGCTACAAAACGTGGTAAAAGCCCTGAAAATTCTGCATAAGGAAACTATAAGCAGTTCCTCATTAAATCGTTAATAAAAATGAAGTTAACTGTTATGGGCACTCTTCCTATGAAACAAGTTAGTATTCAATTTGTCTATATTAATTATTCGTACATTGCTTTTGAAGATTCTGTGCTGTGCATTCTTCCCAAATGGATAAGACTTTTAGGAAGAAAAGAAAACTATATAAGTATTTAAAGCTTTCTTGCTGGCAGACTAATCTCTACTAATCTCCGTAAAAGAGAAAAAAACAAAACCCAGAAATTGATGCTTCCGATCATTGCTCAAAATTCCTAATTTTCAGATACTACCTGCAAGTTAAAGTTGCTTTGTACATCTATGCATTCCATTATTGGATATTCTAAAGTAACAATTTCAGTTTTCTACACTAACTTTAGAAGCAAATCACTCATTTTATTTTAAATAATCCCCACAGTTCACAAAACAAAACTAACATCTCTAGTTAACATCTTCACTGAGCTGTGCTTGCCCAGCCTCAGGCCCGTTACCCATAATCAATGCCAAGTTTGTTCCTATCACCCTTTATTGCAGCCCTGAGGAAAGTATTTGCAAGTCTCTCGGTTGTTCTAAGCGGGGCACTCTGAGGGGTCTGAGCACGTGCTGAGTGGCAGGAGAAAGCCAGACGATCCTCCAGACCCCAGGAGCCCAGCACCAAGGAGCAGCCGCCCCAGTGGCCAGAGCGAACCAGACACTGCAGTGATTTCCAATTCAACTAAATAAATAGACCAGAATTACTTCTGAATGGTCCAAATTGCATTCCAGTGCTAAGGAGATACTGTAGAGTTTGCATCTTACCCTACATGACTTCAGAGCTTGGTGCATGTCTTTTAATACTTTGAAGTTGGCATGTTACGGACAGCATCACAAAGATGCTTTCATTTTAAGCAGAAGACCCGCAGGTTCTTCCAAAAGGCTGTTTTGTTGAAGTCCAGGCTAACTTTGAAAACATGTTTAACATTAACAAAATCTTTAAGTTCTGACTTTCGATGAGGAAGACTGTGGTATCTTCTGCTGGCAGGTTTCCTGTTGAACTGTTTTGCAAGAGAAATTCCTACAAGGTAGAATTTGAGCAGCAGTTCCCACTTCAGCAGTTGTTTTTATGGCATTCAGACCCAAACAATGCTGACTGCTGGTCTGCCAACAGGACACCAGTGACTGTAAAGAACTTTTAAATACACGTTATAGCAAGGACAAAACTTTGAATTACAATTTGATGATCATATTTCAGTATCCAAGAATCAAGACTTCGGGAGCTTCAGAGTTGTCAAGGAGCCCCCCGCACTCGGCACAGCGGGTTTGTACCTAACACAGCTACTTCAAGATTGCAGAGAACAGGCTCATTTCCCTAAATTATCCGACAAGGCTAATGGCTCTCTTGGTTCCAAGAGCAATTAACTCTGATAATTCAACAGCAGAGCTAGAGAACTAACACTAATGGGTCTGTATTTTGCTTATTTGTGATTTCTTTTTCCGACATTTGTAATGCTCTTTGACTTTGTAATTTACACAGCTGTGATTATTTGAGAATGTTGATCAATGCTAAAATTGCTTTTGGTCTTGTGCTCATTACACATCTACTTCCCAGAGAAAACCTGCACAACTAACAGACGTGTTCAGGACAAGGCTTTGCCTGGGTTGCAAACACTGATGCTGTCTTGAGTTCGATGCCCAAAACATTACGGTGAGTTAAATGCACAAGAAAGTTTATTTGATCTGCAAGTTTCAGTAACTCACAACTTGTATTTTTTTTTTTCATAGGCAATTTTACATCTCAAAGGAAACTACAACATCGAGCTACGCTGTCTAAATACCTCACACTGTTGTGAGTTGGCCCAAAACCTCCTGCAGGCATCACAGCCCAAATGTCTTTCGGTCTGTTTTTACCACATCACAAAGGTCTCGTCATTTTACTCTCCAAAATGGCTGGCTTCATGGACAGGCTTTTAACCTTTCACTAGCACCAAAGAATGCAACAGCATCCATCCAATCCAGCACTTACCATGTCCAGCACTTGGCAGAGAAAGTCTCTGCTGACAAGAGAGCAGCGTTGGCTTTGCAAGGTGCACCAAGCCACCGAGCAGTGGCCAACGTCCAGCCCTGAAGACTTGCTAGGCACTGTTTTGGCTTTCCTTTAACCAAATTAAAATAATTAGTATTGCAGGCTACTGATTTACGACCAAGCAGACCAAAATTAGAAGACAAAACTATTAAGCATGTCTCATTCTACAGCCAAGATTTCGCTCACATGTTATTTTTCTAAAAAGAAGCCAACAGCTTCCTGAAAAAATTAAGCACCATAAAGATGGCAGTTTCCAAGGAAACTTGGATGTGAAGCAGTTTGGAGCTTGGATAGCAAAACCAGCACTTCCTATTGTACCTTCAAATACTCTGAAAAGCAGCATAGAGGTAAAGCATTCTATGCAAACATGCAAACAAGCAAGCAGGCAGATCCTGCAATAGCAAGGTGCAGGAAGACCTGGAAATATGGATGGTCACAACAACAACTGAGCAAGTGCTTCTTGTAAAAAGCCTTCCTAACCTCAAAAAAAAAAAAATCCAACCTAAAAGAACCAACAACCCAGGCTACAAAGCTAGCTATCAAGGAGCAGCCACCCATCACAGAGGCAGGGTGCTGAGGAAGCCTGCTTCAAGCTTTCAGCACCACGTGTTTTCTCTGGAGGAGTAAGCTGGAGGTGCTGGAGGTAGATGTGGCCATAAAGACCTTACTTGTTGTTATTTTTAGCTGTGTCCATTCCAGCCCACTTCAGGTAGAGCCATTTAGGAGAGGAGATGGATGAAGCCACTTGGACAGCCCTCGACAGACTCCACGCAGCTCTGAAATGAAGTGACTTCAGTGCGTGCCCAGCCTGGCTGGCACCACCCATATTGGTTCAGGAACAGAGCAAGCCAGAAGTGGTGCTGGGTGAGGTTAAAACACCAATCCTTACAGCAAAGTACAGCAGACAGCTCGGGGTGGTGGCCTCAGACATCCCAGAGCCGGCTGCCCTTGGGCAAGAGTCCAGCTTCTGTATTCTTTCAGAGGAAGAGTTCCTCGCTCACAGCATTGTTTTGTCACTACTTTCTCATAGTGCTGTTCATACTTGTCTTATTTCACTCTTTTTAAGAAATATTTTACCAGTACAAAACATCATTTCTGAGGTCACGGCCCACCAACACAACCCATTTATCCAGAAGCTGCACTTCCAGAACTTTCCAAGCTCTAGGAATTCCCACTTTCCTTGCTGCTATAAAAAACACTGCACGCAACCACTAGCCTAAAGACGCATGCAGTATTTTACTAACATGATGTCTTAGGGAAGTATTTTCATGCGCAAGTCCTTATTAGAAAAGGTTAATTAGAGGCAATAATTGCTTATTATCATGAAGCTTCACAAATACACGATGCTGACTTTGTCTGATGTAGTAATACCAACGCATCCGTCCAAGATTCTCAAAGCAGCAATAAGGACAAGTGTGTACGTGTCCTCCATGCCCTCTGCCTGCAGAAATCCTCTGCTCACGGAGCCAATGCACTTCAGCACTGCAGACCTCCCAGTGACATCAGTGTAACCGTGACCAGGTCAATACAGAACTGGTTAGATTTCTAACCTGCATGTTAGTCTTAAAGGGAGGCAAGTGACCTGAGCAGCAGATTTTCTGCATGGTATTCCAGACCATTAAACAGAATAACATGCATGCTTTGCTAACCATCAGAATGCCACACTGAGCAACACTGGAGAATCTGTCCTCTGAAAGAGACTCAAGCCAGACTTGAGGAGAAAAAGCCCTCACACCAAACTCAGAATGCCTGACCAGTCTGCTGCACTGATCTACTGGAACAGCACATGGAAATTGCTGAAAAAAATTCTACTGTATTGGCTCTTTTCCCAGGTTTTCAGTTTTGGCTGAAAGTTGTAATCACAGTCCACGAAATTGCTACGTCTTGCACAGAAGTGCTAAAACCCAACGTCCCCAGAAACTGCACCTGGAGCCACTCCAAGCAATCAAATGCACTCGTGTAACAATGGTCAGGACCGAACGGAGCTTTCCGCAATGGCACGAGAGGGATAAGCAGCCTACTGAACTTTCTGTTCAAGCAAGATATTGGGAAGTTATGTGAACATTTGCACAGAACAATTTTAAGTCATGAAAAACAGGTCAAGATGTTGTTCTCACTAAATATAGTTCATACACACACATCCCCTGCTCTGGTCATTCTGGCTTTTAGTCAACAGGGATGGGTAACACCAATAACGACAACACATAATAGAAACAAGAAACGGGAAGAATCCCATGAAGACATTTAAAATTAAAGCTGAAATCCTGTCCCCGCATGCAGAGGGACAAGTTGTGAACGATGCATGCCTATCATCTAAAACCAGAAAGAAATGTAGCATAACCAACACCTAGGGTAAACACACAAGTTCAGCCTGCACAGAAGATGGGTGACATCCTTTCCACCATGGAGAAACATTTGCAGCTATGCTCTCTTGTACATCTGTACCAACGCTTGTTGCACAAACCAATGCAGAAATCATCAGCACAGTGCCCAGTATTTCCCGGTGACGTGCCCTAGCACACAGCGCCTGGTGCACTGCAAAAGCACAAAACGGGATTCTTCAAGGCTTTCCTTTTGCCTCTTCTATGTACGGCACTTAGGTCACCCATCATGACCACGGTGACGAGGAAGGCTGAAATTAGCACTCTCCAGAGCATCTACACCCTAGCGGGATGTCAGCAGATGTGGCTGTTGAATGACAAAAAGCCAAGGGCTGAGAAATATTTGAGAATACTCTAATAGCCCAGCACCAGGTAGATTTTTAAATTAAAACACAGGCCCCAAAGTCATAGCCCAGGGAATTCGCTATCCCTTGAATGTAGAATTGATCTGAATGCAATTACTTTACTCTTTTAGCTCCATTTGACTTTGAACTAAACATCAATTAGTCCACAAACATAATACTGCGAGATCTGTTAACTCCAATACTGACTTTTCCATAAAAGATCTAAAGCAAATTTATTGGCCTTCATTTAATAGCTTTCAGCAATCACAAATATCACAGATGAAAGCTCAGCTCCATTTTCTGATGGTCACTTAAACCTTTAATTCTCATGATAAAACTCTCTCAGCCTCAGTTTTTAAACCTCAAAATCAGCAAACAAGACAGCCCATAATATATGCTGTAAGCATAGGTCTTCTCTGAAAAGCGGGGACCTCGCGGTGCTTCAGCTGCGACGCACGCCATTGAGCCATGGCCAATATACGCTAATTTGAATAATCAATATGACAACCTTATTTTTCTAATGCAAACAGGATTGATACAGTAAGGTGTCTCACTGCCACATCACAGTCATGGCCTCTTTTAACCCCTAATTAGATTTAGGCGATTATCCCTGCTCTTCCTTACAAGTGTACAGCCCGGATAAGAGATGACAAAAGCTATCTGCCACTTACTCAGCCTTTGCAGACTGCAGGTTATCCAGGGAGATACAGGGTAAGATCAGCAAACAATTGTTATTCATATCATCTACAGTTTTAAGATAGTCACAGTTTTCCATACACGCTAAGTGAAAATAGCCCAGAGCATTAGGTAAATGCAAAACGCTTAAGAACATCAGGGTTACACAGATGGAAATTCAAGGTGATGTTAGGGAATTATCTTCAATTCAAATTGGTTATCACAAAGAGAACTATCTAGCAATGGTTTCCCTTTTCAGACAGGAAATATTGAGCTCTCAATAGATTTGTGTTCATTGTTTATTTGTGTGTAACGCTGAGTATTTTACATGGATATTTCTGAAAGTCAAACTTAGAAACAGCAATCCCAATAGAATTACATAGCTAAACAAAGTACTAAGAGACAGAGAAGATCTATTACAGAAATGTAATCACATTTCATTTACAAGAACTCTTATCTCAAGCATTTAAACACAAAATTTAAACAGTTTTCCATTTTATTGTACTCAGTATTTGAGCTAATAAGATATAAAAGTATAATCATGTTAGCAACATTTCTATTGCATTACAGAAACGCGGTCCTAGATTAAAGGCAGACCAGGAAACAGAAAGCATGATACTGCATGTGGCACTGAACACAATTCTGGCAGAAAGAAGTACCCTGGTACGACGTGTGAGAAGTGCCATGCTGAAGTTACATCGTACCTTCACAAAAGGTCTATTCCCATACTAACTGAGAAAAGTATTTCTGTACATATTATTCAGATGTGAATGTGTTTAATGTGCTTCTGTAACCAAAGGAGAAGAAGTCTTCCCCCACAGCCTGGTTTTACTTTTATTGTAGGCTATACAACGACAGATCTGGAAGGATCATTTACCCAAGTTGGGCGAAACCCTCTCACGGTTGGGGAAAAAATTGTTTGATTTCTAATTACTGTACATAGTGTCATTAAACAACTTTTACCCACAACACTTTATCAAAGTAAAAGAGACTACAGCACAGACTCTGCACTGCTTCTTTGGGGTTATCTCCCATCGAGGGCTCAGTACTTCTCTGTTTTCTGCTTCTTCCAAGCCCATGTGCTTCACCCGACAAGAACCTCCCTGATGGCAACAGCACACAACGTAGCTGGGACCTCTTCTGGTCCACGTATGTGGAACAACGCTCATCCTAGATTTCTTCTGTGCACTCAGGTTTTTGTATCTTTACCATTACTTCTACCCACGTCTTTCAACAATTTTGTTGTTTTACTAACTTGTTTTTCTTAAATAAGAAACGAGCTCTGGTCACCTTGACACTGCCCTTCCCTGCAGCCTGAGCAGCAGTGCTCCAGGGCTGCACGTCTTCTCTTGATGCTTCTGATGCATGAGCGACCCACGGTCCACAAAAGTAATAATAAAAAATTTTAACAATTTCTTTATGGGATGTTGGGCAATGTGCTATGCATCTGAGCAGCCTTTGGAAAGCACAAAGCCGTATCGTTACGTGACTGCCACTACCAGTGTAAAAACAAAGCTCATGGGGCTCTAAATGCTTGCCTACAAACAGCCAGGCAAACCAATACACAAATAAGAGAAAGAGCAATAACGAAAGAATGATTTCTTTTCTACTCAAGTTTAGCTTGTAAGAATTTTATGGAATGATAATAAGAGTCTCATTAACTTGGAGAAAAATTAAATGTGTTCTCTATGAGTGTTTTCCATGGGTTGGATAAAAATATTTTAATATAGAGAAAACAGCACGAAAAAGGTGTTCCTACTTGAAGTTGCTCATTGGATTACCCTCCTTTCACCAAAAAACTCTGAAATAATATGGATTTTTGGTGCGTTTGCTAATACAATTCCTGGCTACACAAGCACTGGGTTTTCCTGTACTGAAATTTGCAACTTAATTTTACAGAGAGCAAGCAAAGAACAGCCATCATAACAGGACTGCTCACTGCAGAAATCCCTTCAGCCTCACAAGCCACCCAAGCAGCACAGAGGCCCTGCAGGAAGGGGAGCTGATGCCTGTTGCTCACTGAACTCCACTGGACAACCCTAAGCCTGTACAGCTTCGAGCATCCAGCCTCCCCTCCGAGTTACTATAGCCTGAATGCTATTTTAAAAGTATCATGTTTATTAAAATAGAAATAGAATTGAAGTTACTTTATGGAACATAAGTAGGACTGAGTGCACAATTTTCTCTGTATTCTTTTCTACTCTTCTTCCTACCATGCCCAACAGAGGAAAGAAACGAAGGCTCTGCTTCGCACTACGAGGAGCTGCCAGACAGCACGAGCCCAAATGCAAAGAAAGCCACAATGTCACTCCTAACTTGCACAGGATGGAAACGAAAAAACAGAAAAGTTGATGGAGAAAGGAAAACATTTTGAAGTTCTTAACACGCTGCAGTGCAGAACTTTCAGCATAGCGCTTCTGTGATTTTTTTAATTTATTTTTCTACAGTGCTTTAATCAGTACTTTATTGAGAATAACTGAGCAAAACCTCCAGTGTTCCCAATTACTATTGGTGCAGCTATTTCTCAAGAGGAGATATCTATTCTATAACCTTTAAGGTTAATGGAAGCAGCTTTCAACAAGCTCCGGGGCGCAAAGCATATTTTGTTTTTTTAGAACTAATTAATCAGTGGATTTTAATCTTTTGTCCTCCTCTATACAACACACACTTTGACCTTTTAAGATTTAAGGTCTTCTACTCCATATAAGCCCCTCCCTCCTGTTCCAGCTCCATGCTCATAGAGCATCCTGACTTCCAGAGGATCCACCTTAAACTAATTACACATGGAAACCAATGCCACAGTTATCTAGAATTTCACACGGAGAAAGTAACAGGTCAAAACAAAGATTCTTGCTGTGAAGCACAATGTCCAGATTTGTGGTTTTTTTGTTTTGTTTAATTAAAGACGGTTGCTCAGATAGATATGACCCTTACTATGAAAGCTGCTAGCAATTAACAACTACTTAGCACCAATATTTAACTTCAAGAAAAATAGGAAAAGAAATAAAAAAGGGGAAAAACAGGGAAAAGAAGGATGGGAGAAGCCCTCTCACTCCTGCCCTCCTCAGAGGCGTTTCCCAGTATTGGGAGCATCCGCCAATCACACTCTGCTAAACACTGTCCTATAAATACATGGTGTGTATTTCTTTAATGTTTTCCAAATGTCCACCTGACAGGAATCAATAGGAAAAAACCCTTTTCTCTCTTTGAGACAGCATGATCCCATTAAGCAGCCTTAAGAGATTCTGATCTGAGCGGCAAAGTCAGGCCTTCCTGATCAATTCCTTAATCCATTTGGAGAAAATAGACTGATCTTGCTCTTTCGATTTCTGTCCAGGAAACAATCATTCCCAACATAACTCACCGTTAAATGGGCCTTGTCTTATGAGAACCTGAGCAGCTGGAAGCAGACGAGGAGAAGCCAGGATCCAGGAGCAGCACCAGGCCGTCTACCAGGCTTCCTCTGCACCTTCCATCTCCACCCCAGAAGCCACTCAAAGCATTTCCCAGCCTTGTCCTTCATGGATCTTTAAAGATGTTGCTTTTAACATCATAAATAATGCATAAATTGGCACCTGAAATGGAAATGACTCCAAGAACTTTTTCCTCCAGAAAAACTTCAGGTTTTTCTAGGGCTGCCACAATCTGTGATAAAGGGAACCAACCCAACACCACGCTGAAGGACTGTTGCCACCATAAAACATGGCTGGAGACAACGCACTCTAAGCTGGCGGATTCTGCTGCCCAACTGAAGATGCTTTATTTTAAGACTGCATCAGAACAGATATGTTAGGACCCTGTGTGCTTGCTATATGATGGAACTCTGACTAGTTGGAGAAATTCAGCAGGCAGGCTCAGATGGGAGATTTGGGTTGGGTGGTCTCCCCCATGGGAAGGCCTGAGAACCTTCCCACTTCAACACAAAGTTATTCTAGTGAAATGGCATTAAAATAGAAGAACAGACCGTGCTTGCATCCCTAGCAGTGGCCAACCCAAGCCACCCATGGCAGGACACACTGCCAGCCTGGGCTGTCCTGGAGCCTGGCAGGAGGTCACCTGCCCAGGGCCGGCACCAGCTGCGTCACATGAACACATTCGCTCCTTCCATCTTCCTAAACACATGTAACAGACTCGTGCAAACATACATGACACAAATCAACAGCAGGCTTGTTTTATAAAACAGCAGAAGATAGCCTTCAACCATGCCAATACTTGTTCTGGTAAATTCATTAAAGAATTTCATCACTAAAAACCATTAATGTAGTAACGTTCTTAATTTTCTTCCTCACTCAATAATTCAGATTGCTTCATTCCAGTTTTCCATATACTTTCATGATTTCAGATAACAACAGAAAGGCCCAAAATTAGCTTAGTATTAGAAATACTCGCTTTAACCAAGATGCTCCTTCCCTTCCAAACCAAAAAACCCATCTGTTTTATACCACCCATAGCAAGCTCAACTACAGGAAAAAAAAATGTCCAAAAAACCAAGGTGAAAGCACTGGGAGCTCAATATTATTGTAAAATAAAACGTAATTTCCCATTGTAAAATCTCCCTCAGCATACTTTTTTCAGTTGCTCGTTGTTTGCTTGCTCGGAGGCAGCCGTGCTTGCTGTTTGTTTTGTTTTACCTAAACGATTGCTGGGGACTCCTCTGCTTCAGCTCCACGGCAGCGAGACGCTGGCTATAGGGTGAGGTGATTACTGTATCTCTGCAGTTCAGTATCTGCAGGGTGTCTGAATGCCACTAACTACTTAAACCCAGTAAAGAGATTACAGCTCACGCTAACTGGATTTTCACAGCTCCGTATCATTCAGTTTGGATTCCTCATACACAGATTAAGAGAGTCCATTAAAACAACAGTCAGCTGCTCTCCAAGCACAAGGTGCCTTGGTAAAAAAGGGCCACATGTTTACAGTCGGGGAGAACGCGAGCTGTGTGTAAGTGGAATACTCTTCCGGAGAGAAGACTTTCTATTTAAGGAATTATTCAATTTCAAAACCCAAGATAATGCAAATTATATAGTTATAAAAGGACAATCATGGTGGTTGGCAGTTTTAGGGACTGCATAGTTTTGAAAACAGCTTAAAGTAATGTGTGTCTTTGAAGATACTGCCTTCAAATGGATTCCAAAATCTACTTCTGTAAATACAGAGAAATGGCATGCCCTCGTAGTACATGGATTTAGCAGGGAAGCTAATTTAACAAGCATCTCCAACTGATGGTCTGAGCTATAAAGCCAGAACAAAATCTGTATTTTTGTACTGCCTACCACCACAAAGTTGATTTTTACTCTTTCTTTATTTCTTCTTTAGAAGTGCTGCAAAGTGCAGAAGGGACGCAGATTCACTCATTAACAGGTCTGCTTGTTGTTAACACAGGTAGCCAGGCCACCAGGGAAGGGGAGGGAGTTTCCACACTTCCAAATATATTTCTAATTTGAGAATACTAAAAAGAGATGAGACCCTACAATTCAAAGTATGCGTAACGAATTTCACTCCGCCTGGAGTCCACGCAGCATTTTAGAGGTCTGTTGGTGAAAGGCAAAAAAAATACCATATGCTGCTGCCCTGATATCACAGCCCATTAAATAAGTGAGCATCCTTTTTAGGCATAAAAGGAGATTTCCAGCAATCAAAAAAGAAAAACAAGCTGGACACAACCCAAGCAACAATGGCAACAAGTCCAGGTCAAAGGCAAGCGACCCCAGAGCTACCCTGCACACATGGGCAGCTCTTTCCTTCTCAGGAGGAACTTTCCCTCTGCTTCCCACCAGCCCTTGGTTGGCTTCCTGCAGAGGAAATTGTCCTTGTTGGGCCTTTAGGTTCCTCCTATTTTCCAGCATCTGAACATCTTTTACCAGCAAACCCAACCAGGGCACTTCTTGGGAGTGCCCACCGGTCTGTAGGTGCTCCTGCACCACGTCCAGGGTGGGACATCATCCAGATTCAGATCACATCAGGCAAGTCATGAAATCTATATGTATACAACGGAACTCCAAGAACCACCATGATGACACGCTATAAATAATGACACTGCCTGTGATCTCCGCAGTTGGACCCTGCCTACAGGCACTAGGAGGCACCTGTAGCCAGCAGGTGCCGTGCCTTAAGCATGTCATGGTACGTGGTGACAGCAAAGCCACTCCAGTCCGTTCATGGGTTTACCAATAAAGATCACAAAGACTAAAAGCACATCTCTGTGAGTTCCTAGGGCAGAATGCTGCTAAGAGGACTGGTGAGGCAGCACAACGAGTGGGCCCTGAAACATCTCCAGCACGAGGATGAGGAGGAACAGGCTTCCTGACACCACTTGGCATTGACTGCAAGGTTTCTGGAAAAAAAGAAAAAGCTCTCCCATTTTGTTCCACTCTCAGCTGTGCAAGCAGGCCTCAGCCAACACAAACACCAAGTTTTCTTTGTCCAGAACTTTAGCATCGCTTTGGAGTGCATGAGGTTCTGAGAAATGAACGATAGTAATGTGTCTGCTTCATGGAAGGCTGAGGAAAGCCACAGCACGGCCCTGCTGCCCAGACACTGTCGTGTGAGGGTGCAGAGACGGCCCTTCTCCCCACAGTGAGCAGCACAGCCACCATGAAGTGCTGAGGTGAGAACTGGCTGGATTTCAGACATCAGAACAGTTCCCCTCCTGCACCCATGGAACAACTTTCCTCAGATCCAGCCCGGAAAGGAAGAAAGACTTGGACTTGGGACAGAGCTTTGTCTGAGCCTCGAGGAAAGGCCAGGGAAAGAAACTCAGTGTTTCAAAGGTGAAAACATCAACTGAGAGAGACCAAAACTAAAACCTCACTTAAGAGCACTTAAGTAACATGTGCTCCTCTGCTGCTTTCAGCAAACTCTTGTATCCAGAATAACGCGATGTCAAACACAAGCACTGCTGGAGAACGAAACAAAGAAATGAAAAAAGGTAAAAGGGTGATAAATAAGGAGGATGGTGGTGTTATTTTCTTGGGGTTTGTTTCTGGATAACTAACTCTTACCACGGACAGCCCCTTAGAAGCTCACTGGGCAGGCAGGCAGGGACAGCCCGGGCTGCAGAAAGGCACTCAGCAGTCACCAAGCTCTAGAAGCCTACTATCTGCTATTCTTCATGAAGCTACAAAAATAAATTACTGCAACTCAAGTATAATCTGGTATCTTGAAACTTTATTATAACAATGTCTCAGCTGCGTGACTGTCGCTGTTTTAAGGTCCCAGTAATTTAGTCCAGACACTAAAAATAACAACACTCAAACTAAGGAAGGATTTCCCCCTTCTTACAAAGGAACAAAGAAAACTCTGCTACATGGACTCAAACCATTTTCCAACACAGCATTGAATTAGTTTAGTTTCAGCTTTCAAAATGCATTCTCCAATTTTAAACAGATTTTAAAGAAGTTCTGTAATTTTCCTACAGACTCCTGAGTTTACTATGGATGTGCGGTCACAGTTCTACTGCAGATAAAGGTCTGTCATTATTTTTATTAGCACCCACTGTTGGGTGCTTGTAATTCAAATCTGATCAAGGTTGAAACATGGCATGCAAGGTTTTAGCTCAGCAATAATCCTCAATTGTTATATTTTGAATCAGATCGCACAAAAAGCATGCTATCTGTCCTCTGAACTCCAACTGCAAACCCAACACCATATGCTTTCACAATATGATCCTCGGAAGCTTCTTTAGAATAAGGTCTAAGACAGCCCAAATCATTAAGAATAGCTGATGAATGAGACTGAGAGCAGTGCAAATTAAACATCGTGGCACCCTGAACATCAATTTATATCTGCACATTTCTGCTACTTAATAAGTGTATCTTGTCATGTAAAATTTTAAAGAGAAGGCCTTAGAGTGACAAAATCAGTCCCAGTGTGACAAAATCCCATTTGTAAGTGAATAGAGATGATTGAACACAAATACCTTAGGCCAACAACTACAGAGATTATGTTTTGGAAGCAGCATGTGCATAATTGGATCAGATAAACAGGAGCACGTTGCAGATTTTGAGAGCCACCTCTTGGTGCCATAGGCAGCAGGGACAGCGATAAGCTGCCGGCAGCCCCTCGCACTGCCTGCCCCATCACATCAACCCAGAGGGATCGCGCCCAACCCGAAGGGAAGCTTGGTAGTAGCCGAATGGGTTGGACCTGGAGTTCTCATGAGCATTTTTCCTTACTCATATCACAGGCTCTAGAAGAAAAACATGCATTGGAACTATTTTCCAAGAGCTAAGCATTGTACGAATGTCTTGAATTCTTACACTTGCCAAAACCAGAAAGTGATCAGTCTCC
This sequence comes from Penelope pileata, assembly GCA_013396635.1. Lineage (NCBI taxonomy): Eukaryota > Metazoa > Chordata > Aves > Galliformes > Cracidae > Penelope > Penelope pileata. The sequence continues at coordinate 227,390 of WBMW01004563.1, read as the reverse complement.
AAATGTTTTTCCTCACCTCAATTAACAGCAGTAGGAGGAGGAAGGGAATGCACAAGCTGTTTGTTTACCAGCGTTCTGTTGGCAAGGCTGGAAAGAGATTTACAACACAAAGTGCTTCAAACCAGAAATACATCATGGGAAGAATGAACTGCTCCTTAATATGAGTAAACAACGGTGTTTTACTCCAAGGTAGTATTTTATTGATTAAACATACTACCTATCTTTCCATTTTTGACAAAAAGTCATGCTTTATAAAGATTACCTAATAATTCCTAACTTTTTCAAAGTCTTAAATGCAAGAATTTATGCTGATACAAATGGATATGCTCAAGAACTCAGCGTATTCCTCTCTGCCATTAAATCAGCATTTGCTTTACAAATGCTAACCCACCCCGTCGTTAGAGAAACACGACAAGCAGTTGTTAAAACCAAGCAGAATAAAAATGAAAAACAAATACAGCGTTCCTGCGAGCTGTCAAAGCCAGATTTCCCAGAGTAAGCCACAACTTGAAGCTGCATTTCCTTGCTTGTTAAAGCAGCGTCTCCCTGCTCCTCGGCGTACCGAGCAACCGATGCACGCTGAAGGGATCTCTCCTTCCAATCAAACATTTACCCTTCGCCACTGGTGAAAGGCAACAAGATCTCTTTACAACATCTCGTCTTTTTCAATAAATTTTGCATGAAAACATGTTACCCAAGCACAAAGTTGCCTGCTGTCACGTTGGAAGTATGATAAATGTTTAATGAAAACAACACCACACAGCTTGGTGTCAGACAACAGCTATCACACAGCCCTGCTTTGATCTGAACAGACACTTTAAAGGAGTTCTGAGCATGCTTTGCACCACAGAACTCTATAACCTATATGCAAATAGGAGAAAATTACCATAAATGACTTCCTACCGCACCGCGTGCGAAGCGGGAAGAAAAACGACAAGCTCCAAGTGGCTGAGCGCTGTCAAACTTGGAGAAGTCCAAGGCTCCCCATTTGCTCCTGATGCCTTCTGCCAAGCCCTGCAACGCTCCCCCACGGGCACTGAGCCCAACCGATGTCAGCAGAGCCATCCAGGCCAGGATGGAGCGCAGGGAAGGTGCCACCAAGAGGTTCCCTGGCCAAGGAGACCTCAGCCAACGCCATCGCCAGCGCTGAATTAAAAGAGAAGAGGGATAACATATGTGAGACATGAATTCTGTGGCTACATAATGCTTCTCCAAGTAGTTAAGGAGCCGTGAGCCCATTAATGCAAAAATGTATCAGTGGCCTAATAAGGGCCAGAAATTAAACGGGTGGTCGGCTTTGATTAATGGCACAACACTTCTTTTTTCATAAGAACTGAAAAGCTGCTCTTAATTTATTCCATTAAAAATTGTCAAAAACACTTTAAGAAGTAATCCAAAATTCCCCTACTAAGAAAGCTAAGGTGAAACCAATAAATCTAGTACCAGTTATTTGGAGCTAACAAGTTTCTGGTCCCCCAGTTCAACAATGAACAATGATCCTCAGGAAAACCACGTCTCAGTGCCAGAGCTTCAATGTTCCTAACTCAATCAAGACTTCAAAATTCAACTGCATGCACATATTGGTGAATGAAAACATGTAAGCAAGTTGCTTTAAAGCAAGTGAATTAAGAAAAAGCGCAAAAGATAATGTAATGATTTCATTAGCAAATCTAGTGGAAAGGCACTGTGGTGGCAGAATTACATGCTTAAGCAAATCAGCACTACAAAATTGTTCTTGAAGACATCAATGCCATGGCCACCCCTGAAGAGCTCAAGGCACACTGTTACAATACCAAATAACAGTCCATCCATTTCAGAAACACTAAAAATACATGCATTTCCTACATTTAATACTTCCTTAGTAAGGTTACACGTAGGAATAGTTACATAGGGTGGTACATTTAAAGTATCAAAGAAAAAATCTCATTGCATACATAAGACAAAGCTTTTCCTGGCTAAATAAGCCACCTTGCAACACTTAGAAAAACGTTGCACAGTCTATAGTGCATTTTTAAAAGGTCACTGATGTCCATGACTCGGGATGTAGTCTAGCTAATACTGTATTAGCAATTAAAAGACCGTGCAGTAAAGAGCAAAGCTTTCAAACTGGAGCATTGTAGTAATGGTGTGGGAAGCCTAGAAGAGACGGATGAGGATGCACCTCACAGGTGAGGATGGGAGACCCCACGCTGGGGCTGGCTGGTAGCCTGCCTCAGGCTCAGCCAAGAGAATGCCAGACTGTGTGCACAAAGCACACACACACCACACTGGCACGTCAGATAAGGCACGCTGAGATTGTTTCACTGATTAGGACAACATTACACAAGTCTAGGCATACCTGGAGATGTCACCACAAAGGATCCGAGAGCTGAAGTTTGAACCTGTCCCAACTCCAGTCTTCTGGAGAGCTCAAGTAATACGGTGCCGTCTCCTTCCTTTGACACAGAGACAGTGATTTCCCACTCAACTTAGTGACTTTTTTTTTTTTTTAATCAGAAAATAAGCTACTGAACAGATGCAGAACAGGAAACGGGACAGCCAAATGGAGGACCCAGTGAACTACATCTGGGAAAAAAAGAAGAACACTAACATTTTGCTTTTCTCCAAAAAGCAAAATTTAATAAAAGAAAATCACTAGACTAGAACTTATTGGTAAGAACTAGAGACCAGGTGTCCAGCGTGCATTAGAAAATTTTGCAGAGTTAACAGAAAACTACAGTGCATCACAAAGCATATATCGGTCCTTACTATATCCGTTCCATTTTATTTATAGTGTCATATGTGCTGCATTCTGTAAAATCACAAAGGTGTGCTAACACCTCAGCACAGCACTTGTCACTCAAACTTTCATGAGAACAGGAAAGCCAACCGTGCACGTGCCAATGACAAAGCACTGGCATTGGCAGAGTTCAGCACGTAGCAATGGTCCAGAGCAGCAACGTGCACAACACCACCACCGCAGTCATGGGTCATAACTGGAGAACAACAGTGTTATTACAAACAGAGAAATATAATTTGAAACTTGGCCTATGAGGCTGGATGAATAGGAAAGGCTGCGAGGCCAAGTACTTTTCCTTTGGAAACGCTGGCAACAGCTATTCAGCAGAAGCCATACTACTTATTGATTTCTTTAATATCCTTCCAGGCAAAAGGAATACAGTTCAGACAACTACTATGGGATTAGGAGACAAAAGCACACTGGTTAGTTCAGAATAACTGTAAGATGGAAGGAAAATAAACAGCATTATAGTAGCTGGATAACTGCTTGAGAACAGCTCTTGCTACCTGCTTGCGTTCAGCTTTATTTTACACAGCTTTCACTAGAAATTAACTAATCCTGATAACCTGAGAGAGGAATCATCTTTTTGTTTATGAGTATTTAGGGTATAGTGCTGGAATGCTTTTTGAATGTGCATCGCTTTACCTTGTAAGAGAGTACAAAATTATTTCAGAGCATGACATACCTCTTTCAGCTCCATTGCTTTTTTTTTCTAGCCAAGTACTGTCAGATGCTGTAAATGAGCTTCCCAACCTAAACTCAAAGCAGCTGTTACCGCAGTCTCCCTCCATGATGGCTGAACAAATAGTACATCCCTTAAAATATTTCAGATTGCAAGAACAAAAGAGCTCAGCGGCTTTGCTCTGACTGTAACACAGCCTGTCTCCACCAACTAGCTGACTGCCATCCAACGCTCTTTAGGGCTGAGCACTGGACTTGACGAATCTCTGGTGCAACAGTGAGTGCCAGAAGGAAGACAGCAGAGTCACTGGGGCAGAGGCTTTTGTACTCCGGCAATCTCTCCAGACTTCTCCTGTGAAGACAAGATCTACTTGGAAAAAACTAAAGTTGTCCTGATTTAAAGACAAAAACCACTAATCCTTCCCCCCTCGCACCTACAAACATACACAATAAGGTGCAGAAAACATGATTCTCGCTAGTGTTCACATGAGCCATAAACAAACAGGAATGTCTTCTCTTCAGTTAGAGCAAAAACTGCATTTTGGTCTTCTGCTTTAGAGAAACAGTCAAGTCCCAAATATGTATTATTTACAGTTATATTGGATAACCCACAGTGCTGACAAGCCCGAGAACAAAGGAAAAAACTCAGTTTTGAGATTTCGCCTCACGTGGAGGGTAAGAAAGCATACAGCTATTGTGGGAGAGACGTGCAAAAAGCCCAGTGCCCACAGGACATGGAAGCACAGAGGCTATTTCCTGAAGTCTCTGATTTCTTCAACTACATCAAGCATCTTCGGAAACATTCAGAAGTAAAAGATCTTTGTTATAGCTTTAAAGCAGCTATTTTCCAATAAATACATTCCAACCATACATGAGTTTAAATTGAAAACTACATCTGGCTCCTTTACACAGAGTACCTGCAAGAATCTATGGCAAATACAGAGGCCAGAGGCCTGCCTTTTCCTCTGAAAAGGATCCCCAGCTGTAGGAGCTTATAGAAAAGCTCTATAGAACAGTCTTACAAAGGCAAAAAGTTCACTGAGTTTGCATTGCCATTCCCCTTCCTATACATCTCAGAACTGGGGAGGACAGGTGAGCTTCCTTGGCTAAAGAGGTCTTGCCCATGCTTTTCACCCATGAAGAAAATAAATACATAAATAAATGATAAAAAGGAAGAAAGCTTAGAGGTTGGGAGGCTTGAGGAAGTCCCCTGCTAAAACCAAAGACTTCGTACTTGGCCTCTTTTTTCCAGAGCACACACAAGGCAAAGAGAAACGACAGTCCCTCTCCCTACTTCTACATGCATTCATGCACTTAAGAAGGAACACTGAGTTCCAAATCCACTCTTAGTGGGGTCCATAGCTACTTGATAAACAAATAGCAGCAGTTACTGCAGTTAAATCAAAGACTTTGTCTTCTCTGTGTATCCAAATACATTGCTTTGCAAAACCTTCAACAAACAATAACCTGATGCTGATACAGTCTTAACTCCTCGGAATGACAAATAACTGTAAAGGAAAAAAGCTTCCCAGATCCATATTCTCTGTATAGATAGCATGTTCCCTATTTGAGTGAATTGAAAAACATGTCCCCCTGAGAAGTTTATGAAGCACAGATCATATCAACATCATCCTGGGTATGTTTCATTTTGTTGTCTAATAATGCTCCAAGGAAGAAATCCCTGCACAAAGCCCACTGGCCAGTGCCTGGGCTCAGAGGAAAAGGGACTGACGTCACACAATGCTTCTATTATCAGTTTGTACTCTTTGTCCTATCTACCTTGGAAACGTCCCAAACCAGGCATTTTGTTTTCAAATTTAGCATAAGCAATTTTTAAGTTATCAAAGCATAAAGGTAAATTGTTTACTTCCAAAAAAACCGTGGGCACTCCTGAGTTCCTCCTACAGCTATCTGATATTGATCCCCACTACAAAAGGACGAAGTCAGGCAGTATGCTAACAAAGCTCTGCACTATATTCCAACATGATTTAAGACGTGCTTCTACACAAAGCCCAGAAAGCCTCACGCACCAAATGTATTGTGCTCACTATGGATTCTTTCCCTGCTCAGAGCCCTAGAACCTACTTCATTAAAAAACAATTTTGGACGCAAAATTCTGCTCAGCTGTTCCAGAAGTACCAAATCACATTCCAACTCCAGGCAAACAGGTAACAGGCATCTTGTTTATGGCTTACCAGGCATGCTGCTCTCAGATAACTCCATTGAACCCTACTAATGGCTGAAAACATGTGCAACAACAACTGATGAATCACAAAACGATAGAAAGGTTTGGGTTGGAAGGGACCCCCCAGTTCCAACCCCTGTCACGGGCAGGGACACCTCCCATAGACCAGGTGCCCAAACCCACCCAGCCTGGCCCTGAACATTGCCAGGGATGGGGCATCCATAGCTCTGGGCAGCCCGTGCCAGGGCTTCAACACCCTCTGAATAAATACCCCAAGCAAATAGCTAATTTACATGAATATTTTAGGACAAGAGGTGATGGCCTTAAGTTACAGCAAGGGAAGTTCAAAAACAAAAAACAAAACAAAAAAAAAAAAAGGAAGAAAAATTCCATCCCTGGAGGTGTTCAAGAACCATGGAGATGAGACACTTGGGCCATGGCTCCGTGGACACGGTGGGGATGGGCTGGGGATGGACTTGGTGGTCTGAGAGGGCTTTGCCAACCTTAATGAGTCTATGATTTGCATAATCAATAACATAACCCAGAATAAGCAGGAATGATATCTGAGGCTCAGTACACCAGAGCCTTCCTTTGTAAAACCAATCACGTAAATCGAGAAAAGATAAACATCCCACTAAAAGTTGTAGGAGATTGAGATGTGTAACAGAGATAATTACATAAACTGCTTTCTCTGAAATCTGAGAAAACAAGATTAACAATCTAAGTCATTTCAAGTACAAATTAGGTTGACAGCATGTTTTGAAAGGCAGTCCATCATTCAACCATAGCAAGTGTAACATACACTGAAACTACACTTTGAGCTACAAATGAAGCCCGGCAGAAAATTGTCAACACAGAAGTGTCAGGAGGGGAACCCACCACACAGTGAAAAACACTTTTTCATAGGAAATAATCACCATACTGCAGCACTCTTCAGTTTAAGTCGTTATTATAATGCATCGAAAAATGAGTTAATCTATTGAAAACGACCTACTTACCCTATTTGCAAAGCAAAGGAAAAAAATAATTTTAAATTAAACTGTTATTTAGTTTAAAATGATGCCACATTCCCGAATTTTAAAATACTAAGAGTCACGTAATTCAAAGATTTTCAATAATTTTCATATTGCTGATACGGATGGCATATATTATACACAGCAAACTGAGTAAGATGGTACAGATCATTCTGTTTCCATTCGGGCTGTGTTATTTGTCATTTCACTTACCCAAGCTTCACGCCAGGCATCTCCTTCTCCTTCCCTTTGCCTTTCTCCTTCCCCTTCTCCTTCTCCCTGCCTTTACGCCGCTCTCTCTCCCGAGACCCGCTGTGAGTTCTCCTGTGCCCGGACCTTTCACTGCTTCGACTGCAGGAACGCTGGCGAGGTCTTGAGCGCGACCTACGCAAAATCCATAATGTTAAAATTTAGCAATTTCATATTTTTCACTCTTGCTGTTTGTTAGATTTGTTCTACAGTCCAAGTATTTTGAACACATTTTTGAACCATTTAGTGATCTTATATCTTTAACCAAAATGCTGCCAATTTCTCAAAAAAAAAAAGTGAAGAAGAAAGCATTGCTTCTACTCTGAAGGAAGCATGCAAAATAAATTAAGACACGATACACAGTATTCATGCATGAACAAACTAACTAGATATTAAGGACATAGTCTTTAGGGCTGTTGGAGAAAGAAAGGATGGAAAAGAAATGCTTGAAAAATAAACATGAGTTTTTAATTTCCAATCCATTAATCTTGGCAAATAAAGAATTTACAAATGCTAAGCAGTGTTTGTATTCACATATTAAGTACTTTACTGCTAATAACATTACAACAACAAAAAACAAAACAAAGTGACATACACAGTGCCCTAGCTTTAGCCTGCAATGCTGATATTTACATGTTTCTGAGTGTCAAATTCAAGCTTGAAACACATTTTGCAGAAAAGAGGCCAACCCTACATGTCCAGTACAGCAGGAAACTGCACACAGGTGCGGGGGTTTGTGCACATGCAGCCCGCTGGTTCTTGGCTGCAAGCTTTCTGTGGCCATAGGACACCCTGCTCTCCACCACGTTATCCATTCCTCTGCAATAAATCCACATTGTTACTGATACACTTAAGTGAACAAAGATCAAGTAGTATTAGAATAACTGCTTCTAGGCGTATCCAAAAAACCTTTCATGATTCTCAATTTTTTAATGATTTTCTAAATTTCAATTCATAATTTATCGCCAACCAATAAATCTCTAGGAATGGCTCACGAGTAGCTACACACACTGCACATTTAGGAAAACAGCACCATGAGTTCCCATTAGTTCCCAGCACAAGGAACATCCTCGTCAAAGCTCCGACGGCACCTCATTGAAAAGTTTCATTAAGCACCCAGAGGCCCGGGGAGAGGGGAGGGCATTTCATAAAGCTGTATAAGAATTATTTAGCACCTCCTGGACAGCAAAACTCCAAAGGCCTTCAAAAGCAAAATCACATACAAGAGATCACTCAATTTTAAAGGCAACAACTGTTTAATAAAACTCAACAATAGAATAAGCAAAAGAAAATACTACCTCCAGATGAAGCTATAAATCAAATTTAGGAAGAATGCTGCTATTGAGTCTGGAATTTGTCCAGCCTGCTGGGGTTAAGGCACCTCCTCTTGCCATCAAGCCTTTCAGAGCAGCACTGGGGTCAGAGCCTCCGTTTTAGGTTTCATTCAGCAGATGGCATCCCCTGCAACACTCATCTGCCCTTATTGGCTGCCCTATGAGCGCTGGTCCAACAGATCGAGGCACCGCTTCAGGGAGCGGCGTATTAGGAGCTAAGGAACATTTTCTGTCTCAAATGAATTTTTAGTATGTCATCACAAATTAAAAAGCATCCATCCCTTCTTCAGCTCCGAGGTGGAGGAAGTTTTGACCTCGGAGAGCGTACCAGATATCAGATCTGCCTTTGGTTTGGTTTCTGCAGACCATGCCCTGTGGATGAGATCACTTGTACGGTGCCCACGGCTTCCAAGAACTCTGCAGGTAAGGTGCAGAGTCACAATCCACATGTACAGAGTGCATAACGAGCCCTATGACATCGACATTATTTGACAAAACACCTCTCCTGATTTGAGTGCAGCCCTTCAAACAGGGAACCAAGGAATCCCAAGTACCTCCTGCCGAAGGGCCTTGCTTCCCCAGCTCAAATCTGAGCTTGTTTCCACATCTACATCCTGCAGTTGCAAATGACAGCAAGCTCTATTCACATTAGCCACATGCTCCAATTCCAGATTTCTGCTCACTCACCTAAGCAGAGCGAGCAGCAGGTGTCATTCATACAGAAAAAAACCCAGCTTTTAGAAATTAGATTTGTTGCAACAAATTCCTAAGCTGACATTGGCATTGAACACCTGTAGCAGCACTGAAACTGATGAACACTCTTCATAGAGTCCATCTCTGTTCATTTACAGTCTTTTGTAAACATAAAATTAATTAAACTAGAGTGATTAATAGTCATTGTTTATCCTTTAAACACTGCCATTATGAAAAATAGGTGGCACCGTTTGTGTTCCCTGCCCCAGTCCCACAGGGGGAAGGAGTAAGACCAAAGGAATGCTACAAAAAACAAAACCATGGGGTTCTGCTCCAGAGGCCATCCCTGCAGGACAGCAGCTCGGTCAGCCCCCAGCCTAATCCTGACTGCAGTGCCCTGTTCTAGGGCATACATGGACATGTTCTGAAGCAGACCCAGCAGACACTGCTACACTTGAACCCTAGGGGCAGAGCCTCCCCTGTGCCCTCCAGCAGCTGAGATGAACACAGGGTCTGTTGGCTGGGGGCAGGACAGCCAAGGCAAGACCTTGAAGCTCCATTAAACAATTAAGATCAACATGGAAATGACACTTTGTTTTGCTCCAAACAGTTCAGCACTAAGTTCTGCAGTGCTCAGCAGGACCAGGGCCGCAGAGCGGGGCCAGCCCAGCCCCAGCATCCCCCGCAGAGCCCCATCCCACTTAGCTAAAGAGAAAAGATGCCCATAAAGTCCCCAAATCCTAAAGTATTTGTTCTAAGAGTGCTTCCTACAAACCTCCTAAAGGCCCTTTAATAAGTCCAAAACACTCCATGGGCTCTTAGCAGTGGAGAAGTTTTATAAAGTGAAAATTTGAGTGTACCAAGGCTGTACTCTGCATTTAACAAGTTGCAGAGCTCTTCCATTTGCAGCATGAACGTGCCCACCTGTCTGCTGCCAGGAGCCAACGCTGCAAAACCCTGCGACACACGGGAGGCAAGCAAGCTGCGACCGCATGGAACGGAGCTGCACCTCACCTGTGCCAGGATGCCACCAGTCAAGTCCATGGAGCAAGAGGAAAAAAAGTAAGATTTTCCATTTTATTGCTGTTATTATTTTAAAATCGTAATTAAAGTTGCCAAGTGTTCAAATGACAGAACTATTGGAGGACAGAAAAAGGTGGGAAGTAGCCTGCCCCCCCTCCCCCAGCCCACAGAACACCCACCCACCATGCCAAAGGTTAAGTCATTTAGTCAAGTTCAAAGATCTTCAAAGGGTTCTCAGATCCAGATAAGCCCATATGTTACCGAAATTCTGTGAAAAGCCATTACTTTCCAATCTGCTTTTCATGTCTAACTTACAGAACACGCAGATGCTCGGCATCACTCGGTGTCCCTGCGTTCCCACACCAGATAATCAAGGCTCGCCAATAACTTCCCTATCTGATATCCTACCAAAAGTCTTTATTCCATCAACACTTAGTCCACTTGTAAAAAATTGAAAGTATCCATAAAAGCCCATTCTGTTACTGCACAATAAGTGTTAATTTGCTAATTTCTTCACAGGTAATCAATTAAAATGTAAAATATTGGATAAAATTAGTTGCACTAAATTTAACAGCTGCTCTGTAAGCGTAATTAGTTTCACAAGGGCCATATGTATTCCGAACAGAGACAGAGTTGAAACAAATAAGCAGATTTTAAAACAAGTTGGAGGAAATCTGCATTTAATTAGCAGGTGGGCACTACAACTGCATAATGTTTTTATACATTTATATTTATGAAGTGACAGAAGATCTGAAGGCTTTTTAAAATGGCGTTTATTGTTTGAATGGGAACTGTTTTGCTGCATGCTAAAGTGATTTAAATCCTTATAGCTCCGCTTTGAAAAAATCATAAACGGTGAAAGAAAACATGTGGAAAACTGTAAAACTAGAAAGAATTTGCGACAAAAAGCAGAGACACATACCATAACCAAAAGGAAACTACACTTAATTAAATGTACACTACATCTGGAATATCAGCCTAATAAAACGTGAAACTATTAATTTTCATTGTTCTGAAGGAAATGAGGTCAGTGTCGTTTAGTATTTCCCCAATTATGTTGCACTAAAGCATGGAGCTATATCTTCTAGGTACAGCCTGATCTTTTCAAAACACCCCAATTTGAGAGCAGCCACTGAGGCAGACTTTACAAACAGAAAGAGGAATTAGAACACAGGTACAAGAAAGCTCACACAAGAAAACAAGCAGCCCTGCACTGAAGTCAGTTTCTGGGGGGAAGAAAACAAAACAATTTTATTGGCAAATAACCACCACTGAAAAGCAACGTTGGAGATGTCAAGTTCCTTACCAGGATTCTTCTAAATCTCTCCGCTGACACAACTCCTGGTAGCTTATCACAAGCTCAACAACCACAAAGAAAACCCAACAAATTTGTTCCTCTCCAATATTTTAGCAATATATCAGAAGTCTGGGAAAGAGCAATGAAAGAACTGCACTGCATCAAGCCTGGGTATTCATACTGGTAATGAAGACACAGTGCAAACACGAGTAACAGCAGCAGAACGGCATGTTCTCTTACAAAGCACACCAGGAGAAGGCTTCTTGTTTATCTCAATGCCACAAGCAAGAAAAACCATCATGGCACAAGTTCCTGGGGAATGTAAAATAATTTCAAGTATCAACTGCAGTTGCTCCAAGTGTAGAAGTTAATATTATCCCATTTCTAATTTGAATATGGGTATCTCTTGAGAACGGCCCAAGTTGCATTTAGTTTGTGATTTAAAAATGCATTTATGGAGGTTAAATATAGACAATGTGGTAACAATAACATGTGTGATAACGTGGTTTATTTATTTATTGTAAGTATAAGGTGAGTGAAAATGAAAACACGCAGAGGCGGTCAGCTTTTAAGTCTGAAATGAGAGTGGGGCCAAGAGGAAAAAAGATGCTTCAAGGCAGCTGCTTGGACAATTGGTAAGAGAAAACAGGGATATTAAAGAGTAACATCACCACGCACCGTGCTGGAGCAACGCGAGATGGAACGAGCAGGAACAGAGCCCAGAGGACAGTGTGCAGAACTGAGAAAACAAATTCACCAGATACAGACATCAACTCCGTTCAGTAATAATTCTCCACCCATAAATCCCGTTAATTACATAATTAAACATTTGAGGAAATAACACTCAAGCTTCCAGTAAACTGTAATTAAAACCAAACCAAGCAGTTACGGAGAGCTGGGCAGGGGCAGCACACGGAGGCAGCAGGGCAGGACAGAGGGACGCTGCTGGCAGCTGTGCTCATTCTCAAGCTGCCCCTTTGTCACCAACCTCACTCTGCAGACTGCAGCTCCTGGGCTCCTGCTCTCTGCCCAGAGGAGATGGGAATGCCCTCCTTGCCACGACCCCCGGGCAGCCCAGAGATGCCTGCAGACAGCAGCTGAGGCCCAGCACCGGCTGCATGCCTCCGGGTCAGCACAGAGGCACTGGGAAACCTACAGGGCAGCAACGGCCAGGTGGAAAACAACGACTGCAGAAATACTGGAAGTTTACTTAAAGTGAGGTTTTTTGCCAGCAGCCCTTGGCTCAGGCTTGCTTCTGGAGCACTTGGGGCAGAGCTCAGAAGGGAGGAGAGGTGGGGAAGATGAGCACAGCCCCACAGCATTAGGGAGCACACCAGCAAGAGCCTCCAAGGAGAGCTGGAAGCAAGCAGACTGTGCTGACCACCACCTGAAAACCAGAAATAGAAGGTGACACATCCAAGCACTGTTTCTGTTGGTGTGATGTCACAGCACACCCAGAGCCACCAGCCCACACCAGTGCTTCCCCACGTGCCGACGTGAGAGCTGCTCCAAGAGGCCAGATGCACCCTGCACACGTCTGGGAGCACATAACCAACTGCAGCACGGTTGGACACGTGTTATTCCTGCATTTGGCACAGCAAGCCATTAGTGCTATTTGTCACCAGGCTTTTCTGCACAGAGGCAGGGCTGCGGGAGCAGCTGTGGCCAAGGGAAGTGTAATGAAGTGTGCTGCCTGGGGTCTGGGGAGGGAGAACAGCTGTGTGAACAGCTCTGCTGATCCACTGCAACTGCAGACTGCTGCCTCCAGCAGCCAGGCAGGAGAAACCTCCCTCCTGCCCTGCTCCTGCTCCAAGGAGCTGAGCATCCCCATCCCCATGCAAGGAAACTATTCCAGCATTCATTTCCCTTGCTAATCTCCGTGAAGACTATGACCCACCTCTCTTTGCTAAGACTCCACCTCAAATTAGGAAATTCAATTGAAGAACACATCTGTTTTTCCACAAAGTGAACTTCTCTCACACTGCTTTCCATAGAGACTGCCTCAAAAAAGGACTTTTTTACCCCACATTCATGCCACCATCTCCTGATGAAACAGAAAGACCTAGCATTTACTTCTAATGATCACAGAGTAGTAAAATAGTTAAGAAGTTAGTTAAGAAGTAGTGCACTACCAGAAGCAGTGCACTAACTGGAACGGTTAAAGTTAGTGCACTGCCCTGGCTGTTAAATAAAAGCAAAAAAGGAGAAAAGCCCACCCCTACCCAGTGCCCACCCCTCCCCACTGAAAGCAGTGCCAGCAGCCCTGAAGTTCTACACTTGAAGTGCACACAGATGAAGAAAAAGTTTCTTTCCTGCAGGATTGAGCAATTTGAAGACACAGAATTTACTTTTTTTTTTTAAAAAAAAAAAACATTATTTAAAAAAGTATGGGCAAGCTTGAATTCTATATGAACAAGGTAGGTAACGTTCTATTAGTAAATAAATTCATCAACTTTTGTAATTAATTCCATATGCAGAACATTCCATGCTCGATACAGCTGGGATACATGTTTCTATGATTCTATGTGAAGAAACAAGGGTGCAGGCTCCTGCCAGGACCACCAAGGTATTGGTTTCTGCATCGCGCAGGCGTTGGTGAATGCCTCTGCTGCAACAGACAGATGCCTGTGCCACAAAGCCACAAAAAAGTGCACATTCACTTCCCAGATGGAATCACCATCCAAGTAGTTTGTTATAAATTTGACAACACCTCTGATATTATGTTAAAAAGAAAAGGAATGTAAACGAGGGATTTTGAGGACAGTTAGCTCCAGGTAAGTGCTGCTGTGACGACACTGCTATTTCATGCCTCGTGACTGTAAAACATCACAGACTGCGGCCTCAGCCGTGGTCTGAGCTTAAAGACACTGCAATATTTATGTGTCCTCATAGCCACACAGATATTGGGCACCTGAATGGAATTACCCAGACAGATGCTTGAAGTCAGCAGCCACGATGGGACACGAACTGATCGCATGGACTGCGAGGAAACCAAACCAGGAAAGCTGGGTGTCTGCTGGCACCGGGCTGGCAGCAAGTTCAACCACTGCTCTGCTCACAGTTAAGAAAAATTCTTCCATTTTTATTCTTAACTCAGTGATAACTAGACACTAAGGGTTTAAACTTTGTGAGCTGTAAAAGAAAAAAAAATAATAAAAAAATTGGAGATATTCCAGCTATCCTTTCTACCACATAAGGTTTAAGCATATAAAGAGATTTTTTCAATACCATCTTGTTTTCCCAGATTAAAAAATCTTAACATATTTAAAATAATAATAAATAAAAAAATCTTAAATATATTAAGGTATATAAATCTTAATGAAAATAGCTGTAATTTTACTATAGGACCAGCTCATAAAAAGTCATGAGAAGTCATAAAAAGGCTTTTGAAGCTCCTGAAGCACAAGAAAAGCAAAAACATTATCCCATATTTTCAAGATGTTTTGCAAACACTACATAAATGGTAAGCACATGGCTTAGTGCAATCCACATCCTACACACACAAAGATGATTTGCTAACTTACATGCAAGTTAGATGCAGCCTGCTTCAGTGTTCTGCACTTCACAGACACCACGTGGATGCAGGAGAGCAGGCCTCCTTGCTGGTCTGAACGTTCCCCTCTGGAGCACTGCCCAGCCTGCTTGCTGGCACCGATGGAGCACACACACAGTGACCAGCTCATGGGCAGCTGAGGGTATCTGCTGGGGGTCAGCACCCATAGCCCTGCTGTGTCTCTCCCAAGCCCCAACGCTAATGGCCCTGTGCCTGTGGTTTGCGGTGCTGGCAGACATTTGTTTCGCTGTTGTGAGGTTTTCATGTCTCTCCAACTCCATTTTTTCATACCCCTATTGTTTCCTACTACTAATCCAACTGCAGTCTTTGTGGGCGAGTTCTGTGTTGAATACAAGTTGATACGCACACAGCACGCCGAGAGCTTGATCTCTGCCTGGCACCTTCCTGCTGCAAGCAGTGTAAGGACACACAGACTGACCAAAGGCAATGAGGATATCACCATCCCTCTGCTGGGCTGAAGTCACCTCTAACCAGCTATTGTACTTCACAGCTGCAGCACAGCAGAAGCTAGCTAACACTGGTGACCAAGCCCTGGCTTTGTAAGATGCACCAACCTTGTGACTGCATCAGCTCACTGTCAGGTGTGTCCTGAAATAAGGACAAAGTCCTTGCTGTACTGCTTATGAGATCTGATCTTCTTAATGTAGCTGACGTGTGGGAATACTCTAACTCAGACCCTTCCCCAGGCTTTGCCCAGGCCCCACCAGAGCCCTCGAGACCTTGCTCACCCTGCTGCTGCCTCCAGCGCTCCTTCCAGACCAGGGCTCCAACTTTCTATTCTCATAAACTGCTTCTGTTCAGCCACGTACTTGACAACTATGTTCTCTTCTCTGGTTTAGTAGGAGAGCCAAAAGTCCCAGACATATTTTCAAAGCTCTCTCTGGTGAGAAAACAGCTCGATCTGAAATGAAATTAAGTTTATTATATTACTCTGATGTGCATTTTAAAATACACCAGAAAGATTTGTAAAAGCTTCACTAAAAATCCTCTCACCACATTTTCCTGGTTCATAGTCCTCAGCTGCCATAATAGTAAAAACCTTTAACACATTTTTGTCATAGGATAAAACATCTTTACTTAAGCTGTTAAGTTACATCACATTAAGAATTTCACAAAAGATGAATGACTTGCAGCTCGGAGGATTTGCTGCTTTGTTAGTCAAAACACGAGATGCAAATTTATGAACTATGTACACATCAATGCAAACAGGTCAGATAGTTTCCTTCCAGAAGACAAAACCAATGTTTTTCTAGAGCACATTTGCTGTGAGCTCACAGAAATCCAGGTGAGCCCAGGAAAGATGATCACACTGAAACAGAAAAGAGCTCAGGGGAGCGGGATCCCCCCTCCCAAGCACGCTGGAGGGTCCTGACAGCACCACTGCAACAAAGCCCTGGGCAGGCAGAGCTGAGCTGAGCTTCCCAGGGAAACCCAGAAGGGCAGCAGGAAGGGCTTCTGTCCTCAGGGAGAAGGAAACTCAGTACAGGAAGAGGCTTTAGAAAGCCACACTGGCTATGGGTTCCACTCCAAATTGAACACAAACCAGCTGTGATTTGGTAATGGTGGTTTCAAGTCCTCACTGTGGACAGTTTGGTAATCCAACTCATAGCTACACTGACAGGATTCCCACTGCACTGCTACACTACATCAAAGGAAAACATATCAGCAGTCACAACTTCTGTTACACCTGAATTGCTTATATATTATATAAAAAGAAAGTTCCAAAGCAGATTAAAGTGGCTGTTCCACGCTGAAATTTATTTCTTAACAGTTGTGATTATCTAGAGGGCAGCACTGTCATTACCACGTATTTGATAGGACTTAATAAAACAATTCCTAATGAGTATCGATAAGGAACACTATTTGTATTTTATTAATTTTTTCTGTCTCGAATGTTTGCAGAAGTGAGCTATTTGCCAAAGCACCATTACAGAAGTCTCCATAGTTAAACAATTCAAAATAACGTGACAGAGCTCAGCAGCTTTCTGCAAAGATGGCTTTACCCTGCAGTTATGCTGCCAGAATTCCCCGACTTGAACATCTCATCTGTCATCTGAGCCAGTACTTGAGAGTAAACGACAATTTTTTGCCTTTTGATTGAAAATAGTTATTCATTTGAACAATCTCAACATTCAGCCATAATCCAAACAATTATTTTTTAAATTGTGTTAACATTAAATTACCCGAACCACATTTGCTGCAACAGAAGTGGGGAGGCCTCCCTTCACTTTATCAGCCCCCAATTTGCTCAGCAGCGTTTCCCCAAGCTGCAGGAATGGCTCATGTACCCCGCCAGCAGCCCACAGCTGGTTATGATTACGTCTAGCGGGACAACACGCTCATTGAGAGCTTTCACAGACACACACCTAATGGGATGTCACGTTAAATCTGACACAGGCAGATAAAATAACTACCTACTAATTATAACGCATCACAAAGGTCATTTCCCAACGCAATTATTGACGGGAGCCATGCACGAACACTGGTGCAGGAAGGAGCACGGCGATCCCGTCGGTTTCTCCTGGCTGAAGATGTCCTTGCACAGCCCTCGCTGCCAGCCTCTCGGAAATAGATGCCCCAACTACAGAACTCTGGCAAACGTCAGAATTCAATTTGACTACTTCGTGCTTCCTCTGTTAATGCTTAATGACTAATCCCTTGGAGATGCCCTTAAAAGCCCTAAAATGTTGTCCTTGGGTAGGAACTTTCCCTCAGCAATCAATTGGGAGCAAATGAGATGATTGTGTCGGGATGCACGGCGCTGTTGAAGCTAACAAATGAACGAAGAAAGGTAGGATATGGGAACATATGCCGCGGCACTGAAGTTGCTAACAGGGTCTGTTGGAAGAATATTTGGTTTCCAGTGAAGCTAATATGCTATAAGAAGGGACAGCGATGAAAGAATTCCAAGTCATATGGAAATCCAAATATAGTGACAGACACAATTATTTTACTAATTGCTAATGAATGCAGTCAAGTGGCATCAAAAAGCAAAACTTTGCTTGGACTACTTCAGGTTTTGACCTCTGCATGAGCAAATGCATTTCAAACTGAAGCCCACCAAAATTGATTAACGGCGCCAGCCAAGGCCGGCGTGCAGCTGAAGCTTTTTTCCATCTATCGCATGGCCCCAAGGATAGTTAAATGAACCTTAAAATGGCTACAAACAGCTCAATGACTACACAGACTCCTGCCAATTAGAAATAATTAGGCAGTCATTTTGGTGGTAAGTCTTTTTAAGTGCATACATAATGATGCAATGATGCTTATTAGCGATCGCACATGAGCTAGGCTCAAACAGCCTGGAATAATTATGCAACTATCACAAAGCCTTGCACATCTCTGTACTTCACCTTAATGCATTTAAAAATCCACTTCATTACCTCCAGTAATTAATCCTCCATTAATTGCAGGAAAAGCCCAGTTTACCGTGCTTCGTTTCTAATTATCTTATAAATAGTTATGGTTCTAATTAATGTGTTCATTAAGCTGAATATCTTTCTCAAAGCCACGCTCAGAGCAAAGGTTCCGCTTTTGAGAGAAAAAGCCTAACTAGCCATAAGGTGAGGCCATTTTGGTTGTATTTGCTTTTATTTTAGTATATTCAACCTCCTAATTGGCATTTAAAATCTAATTTGGAGGAACTTCAAGAAGACTATATGCTAAAAAAATAGGAAAAGGGATTTTTTTTTCCCTTCCCCCCCCCTCCCCCCAACACCCATTCTCCAATCGAGAAGCTTAGAGCTTTAACAGGAAAACTTTCAGCATAGCTTTTTGATACAGACTGGTAACAGATTTTCAGTGCTATGCCACAGATTAATTTAAATTCTATTGCAATTTTGCCTACCTTTGCTTGTGCTCATAGAAGAAAAGCAAGAACTATAGAAGAAAAATAGGTACCTAGCAACACATGCATCATTAAAAACATCCTATGGCCCTTGCCTTCATTTCTATGATATAAATCAGCAGTACAGAAATATAAAACATTAAAATCATTTACTCAAACTGAACTTTAAAGAATTGTATTATGCTAAGAGTTTTCACTTTGCCTTACCAGGAGCTGATATAACCCTATAAAAACCACAGCTGAAGAAATTTTTAAATACTATTTATGGATAAGGAAAATCAAAATTAAAAGCACGCGGTTTTCAGTATTCTGAGGTATGCATATGTGAATTTGCAGAAAACATTGTCAAAATAAAATTTCTACAGAACTACATCCAAAATAATTAAGTTACAGTAGTATTAAGATTTTTTTATTATTATTTTCCTAGATTTTAAAACTTGTTTTTTAAAGGTACACTAGATACTTAAATGCATCTCTCTCCAGTCACTCTATGTGAAAACCTCAATTTGTTTTTGCATTTTTCCCCTCTGTGATCACATACTCAACATAAATGTCTTGCTGAGGTAATTGCTTAAGCTCTGCTCTGACAGTAAAAAGACAAAGACAAAAAGACACACATGAAATCAGCAATATGCCTGTTTTTTTCTTTTCTTATTGTCTTCCTCCAACATCACACCTGAAATGAAAACCCAAAATCACTGTAGTCGAGTGCAGCTTTGCCACCACCTCCGACGGAGCTGAAGTAAACCAATAAGCCTACATCGGGACCAGATGAGCCATCATCATCTGTATAGATTCCTTCTCTTGCATTTCAGGGAGACACCGTGCCGTAGAAGCTGGCAGCTTTCCCTGTTTACGGGCTCTTTGCTTTCAGACGGTCTCACCTGATCTCAGCTCCAACGCCCCATGCCTGGGCTCCCCCCCAGCCAACGCTCTCTGTACGAGGACAGCTCTTGCCCACTCTCCTGCTCCCTACACGAGCAGGGCAGGGAGCTGTTACCTTTCCCAAGGTGCCTACAACAGTGCACGTGGCAGCTGCTGTCCTGCTGCAGGCTCAGTCCCCAGGCCCTGGCTCCCACAGATCCCAACCAGCCTCCCGAAGCAGCAGCAAGATGCTTTGGTTGAACAACGTCTCTTTGGTAATTAATTCCTCCCAGGGCTTGCTGCATTGCTAGCAAGGTATTTAGCTGCTGGTTTGAGACAGGCTCCGCATCAAGCAGCACAGCGTGCCACGGACGCTGCTGACCCCTGCTCCACGGTGGCTGCTTCTAACAACAACAATCTTGTTACAGCTGCCCCTCATGGAGCTTGAATAAAGCAACAGGAATATTGCACAAAAATAATTGAGGAGGACTACAGTAACCATTCTATTAGCACTTAAGTAAACAAGGCAAGGGATGTATGGAAGAAACAATAATCCATCATCACAACTATGCTGAACAGGGATGCCAAGTGGGGGTTGCACAGCCTTAATTCTGGCACATCCAGCTATGGCAGGGCTGACAGGTACGCTCCACAACCTGCAGGCTGGATTTTTGGAAGGGAGAGGATTGACAGCTGCTTGTACTCCGCTGCTACAGAGCAACTGCCAGAAACCCCAGCAAGAGGAACACTTGGAGCAGTCCCATAGAGAAGGACTGCAAAACACTGGGGAAGAAATACATGCATTTCACCTGGGTCTTTATAAACGAGGTACTCTTACTGCCATACCTTACTGGAAAGCCAAGACTCCATGCAAAACGCCCCTGTGAAGTTCTACAAATTTTGCATTTCACATGCTGATAACCACATTCTAGGAACCAACATGGGAAACAGCAGCAGTTTATTACTGCACACAGTGACGGTCTTCTGTTACCAATGCGTCTTCTGAGACATCTGCTCCGTGGTGATTTGCATAGCTGCCTCCAGAAACATCTCTGTGGCAAAACACTAACAAACTCCTGGCCAGAGCTGCAGTTAATGGAGGAAAAGAGGATTAAAGAACTAAAGATACATAGTTGTTCAGAATACAGACAAAAATAGATGGCCAATTCTTCATTTAGGGAATCATTCTCACCTTCCTTGAGTACCTTTTCCCAAACAGAAAACTGAAGGACAATCACTGCCCCCCTCCATTCCATTCAAAAAAGGAGGGGGTGAGGGAGCAACCCACAAGCACACCTTTTCCCAAAGGGAGGAGTAAAAGGTTTTTGAGAAGTAAGAAGCTACATTAAAAACACATTCTGTATACATAACACCAGGACTGCTTTACAGAAAAGTTTTCATGCAATTAGTCTCAATAGTTAGCTCTAAACGAACAGCAGTCATGAATTTGTATGTTTAAGGCTTTTTTTTGTTTAATACCAATGAAAGGCATCAAAGCAGCTGTCACTAGCAGCTCCCTGGCCTTATTGATAAGGTAAGGGCCCCTGGCGTTGCCTTATGAAGTTTAATTTCCCAAAGTGGTCAATTAGATCTCAGTAATGTGCTCATTGGTGGGTTATTGCTCTAGGATATCTCGAATGCTACTGCTTCACCCCTGTACTTTTTTCCACTGCATTTGTGTAGAATAATTGTTGTGGTTTTTTTTTTTTTAAAGTAACTTATTAGAGCTAAAAATTATTTTTAGAGACCACTGGTGGTATAACCTGTAATGCACCAAGACCCTAAACAAGAACTTCAGGTGCTGACTTATTATTGGAAAAAGAGATATCTGCCATTACCATCCACAGGAGAACTCAAGATCACATGAACAAAACCAATCCATATTCCACTAGACCTGCCCTTCCCTAAGTCTTTGTTTGAGGTTTGATGCAAGAAACACTGCCATTTCCTAACTAAATGCACATTCTAATGGAACAAACCAGAGCTCCCAACCTCCCCTTCCCCACCACTCCGAGAAGGAACACACAACACGTGCACTGATCCCTTCCATGATAACATCCATGGGTCTGTGCAGCTAGTCACATGTGATAGTGCTGATTTGCGTAGAGAGGAGAGAAGGAAAGAAGTCCTAGACAGTAGATCAGAACTGCAGAAGAGAAGTAACTCCAGTAGTTAGTAGCAGGCAGTGAAGCATTTTAAGAGAAATATTCTGATGAAATAGCATTGCTTGATTTCTTATAGGACTTTTATCTGCTTCTCTGTGGAAAATTCTTGGATCCCTTTCCAAAGATAGTCATGTTGAAACTGCCTTTCAATTGATCAACACAGCTTTTCAACACTGCCCAACAAATTGCAGCCAGCCTTGTATCTCCCAGCTGTCCTGCCCTTGTTCCTTGCCTTCTCACAGCAGGTGCTCAGAGTCACGCTGGTACCCTCTCCCTTCCCTCATAGGCAGCTCATTGCTCTCAGAATCACTGCTGCTGTTGTTACTCAAACTCAGCTTTTCAATTCCTTCCATCTCCTTCCCACCAGCCCACAACTCACCCTGCCCGCTGTCTGTAGGACAGTCAGACCAGAAAACCTCCACTTTCTCCCCTACTTCCCTCCCCTTCCCCAGAACAGCCACCAGCACCTGCTCTTTGGCTGAAACCAACCTCAGCTTCAACCCACACACTCACATCACATTGAATTTAGTCTTGCTTGTTTCACAACATTCTTGATCACAAAAATCAAGGTTCTAGGTTCGTGCAGCTGCAATTCATCTTATATACACTATGATCTTTGACCACTACTGGAGCCATTCCTTTTTTCCCCCTGTACCTGTCATTGTCTCTTCTACCACACATTGCCACTGGCATTAATGTCTACCTCAAAACCAGAGCCCTTTAATCTCCCTCTCTAAGAGCCTTTATTATATTTTTATTCTCTTTTCAGGCTGATGCAGTTACTAGAAAACTCTTCCCGAAGTTGTTCATAATGGAGATTGTTCCCTCAAACTCTACTGTGCAACCAATTTGAGGGCTCTCCTGCTGCTAAAAGGAAGTTTTGAAGGCAGATCAGTATAGATGAGGTCTTGATCCACCACCTGTTCTCAGCTGATAGACCAAGGCTTACTTGGGAAGAGCTCAGCACACTAATGGCACCACACTAAAAATACCATGCATGGAAGATGAGAGACCAACTGAAGGAGCAGAGACCCATCCCTATCCACCATCCCAAGTAAGGCAGACACAAAAGCATTCAGTGATGCTAACTGTGTCGTTGAGAAATTTTACAACATTTCACTGTGCAGGATCACCTCTTTACTAAAGGATTTAATAACGGTTCAGATTTTAAGATAAAAAAAACTTATGCAAAAGACAAGCAACTCTTGCAGGTACTAAAACCCCAAACTCGATACAAGCTTAAGATAGTTACAAAACAGCAGCACACTGCAGAGCACACAGGGTGAACAACTGATACAAAGCAAGGATCTGCAGCTTGCCCAGCCAGGAATATTCGTCTGAATGAAGCTATGACCTTCTTGAGCATAGATCAGACCTAACAACAAGAATCTCCAATTTCATGGTAAGCAGCATCTAGCATTGCATTTGTGTTTGGAGCGCACCTAGAAAAGATGCATGCAGGGGGGAATCTCATAGTTCCATCCTGTGAGCCATAAACCAGGTAATGCAAATTAAACCATCTTCAGAAATCACTGAAGTTGTGAACCTGTTCAGAGATTTCTTCTGAACAGTACTGTGATGGTATACATAGTAGTTTTGTTATTACTAATCAACCCTTTTCAGTTAGTTCTCTCTCTGAAGACCCTGTTTTCTGAATAATACAAACTACAGGCACCAGAACTGAAGAATTCTGACAAGCTGTGAGGGCTGGATGTAAGAGAATTCTGGTTCACTTTGCTAGGATAATGGCAACTGGAGGCAACAATCTGGGTTTTGCTACCAAAACCCAACCCCACTGCAAGGGGTCCCGAAGGAGTAAGTCACCATGCCATGGATTGCAGCAAGACACACACATTTTCAAATTAAATCAATTAGATTGGAAGACAGACCAGGAAATAATGTCCCCATCCCCAGCAGCACAAAAAAGCCACCCAAACGCTTCCTTCACTGACAGTGCAAAAACAAACTGTATAACATAGTTACACATGGAGTGAAAGACATTTCAAGACAGGAGTCTTCAGTTAGAAAACAGGAAAACCTCAAGAACACTGGGCAGACAATAAGAAAGCTTGCATATTGAAGGGCAATTATAGCAAAACGCTCTGTAACCACAGAATTGTATGAAATCGAGGAAAAAAGGTTAACATCTTTTGGTGAAATCTACTTAAAGCCACGTGAATTCAAGATTGAAATCACAAGTTCCAGTGTAAAATGAGTATTTTTTTTAATCTACAATTAACTTGCAGAACAATTGTACTAAAAACTCTAAAAATATTAGCAAGGCTCCATCCCCATCCAAGCCGCATGAAACCCAGGTTTCCCCATTCCAGAGAAGCATAATATTCTAATACGAACCATCCTAATCTTCACCCAGCAATAATTTCGAGATGATATTATTATTCTCATTTCCTTGAATAATATCCATACTCCAGGGCCATTTTCCTCCTCATATTCAATATCATGCATGCTGGTATCAAGATTCCTTTCTTCATATCCTGTCACGGTATCAATCACTGCCTCCTGTCCACTCAATCCACTTTTGATTTATCAGCCGCCGTCTTTCTGGACTCCATAACTCGACCCAAACCATTTTAGCGAGACATTGACAAATAGCACCCGGTATCACATCAACCTGTTCCACTTAGTAAACTAAGAAACAGTAACTGTGACATCTCTGCATAAGTATTCCATTCTATTCCCCAGACTGATGTATATTAATGAGGAGATGGTATTTGAAATGCTTCTTCCACATCAGCATCTAATATGATCAAATTAGGAAATGGGATGATTTATTAAATTTCGTAGAGCTGAAATATTTCTTTATATCACTCTATGTGTGGTTTCAGAAAGTGAGCTGTTGCTTTCAATTTTTCTGCTGAGGATGTGCCTGCATTTCACAGACGAATTATTGTCTTTAAAAAGATTGCAAGAAGGCAAAATGTTATTAAGCAAATGCTCAGTAAAACAAACTAAATCGGTTTTAAAATTCCTAATTTAATGTAAATCTTGGTTGTTTTGCTGAAATTCAGTTTGTGATCTGATTAAGTCATATTTGCATCGTACTATCTTGCTGTAGGACAGCTTCAAATTTATAGCATTACGAGGAAGCCCCACTTTTTTGATTCTAAAACAATGCATCTAAAACAGTCACAACACACACAAGTTTTCTTATCTTCTAAAATAAGGCAAAAAATATCAACTTCAGTTACAAAAAATATGGTCATCAAGATATTGTTAAAACATGTCACTTAAAAATTTAACTTTTCAAATTTAAGCTTGATACTTCAGTATTTTAGTATTTCATTCAAATAAAATATCCGTGTTAGAAAAGCTACTAAAAATGACATTACAGGCACACACAGTCTTACAAAGATGTTCACTACCTTGAAAAACAAACCATCTTAGCTTGATGGAGGACTGGAGGGAGAAGAGACGCTATGAGATAGAGTTTGTGATATCTGCATGACTTGCACCAAAAAGAAATCCAGGGATTTAAAGATATCACATCAAGGCTCCTAACTTCCAACATGAAACTGGCTTTCTAGTGCCAGTCCCAATTGGAAAACACAGACCCTCAAGCCCTAAAGGTGGCACCTGGGAAGCACAGCAGCACACTGCAAGTAAGAGCAGCGCTGAGGAGGTCTTGGCTTCACCGTGCTGCCTCCCATCGCTGCCTGCCTGGGGGCCCAGCAGATTTCGTGCCCCACCATCAGCTCAGAGGTAGGATACCAGCAAGAGCACTTCAGTGGGTAATGCACTCTTCACTACACTACCAAAAAATGGCTGAGTTACCTCTACTCATTTTATTAGCTAGTTTCTTTGTGTTTTCTTCTGTACTCCACTTTAAAAAGTCACATATGAAAATAAGCTGCCTCATCCCAAGCAAAGCATCCATTGAATCACAGGTGCCAAATTCATACGAAAATTGCAGTGAGTTCAGCACTACTTTATGCACATTTCAGAAGACAAATTTCACCTCTTCATTTCTAACAGCTTTTGAGGGATTTTCATTGTCTTTCTTTTTTTAAATTCATTTAAACTTTTGGTATCCACAACAGCCAACAACGAGGGCTTCCACAGCTTAATTATGCTAGGTGTAGGAACCATCTCTTTTTGCTTGACTAGGATCTGCTTCACATCAGAGCAGAGAGAAAATGCTTCTCCCCTAATTTTTTTTTTTAAATATTCCTCCATCACATTCTCTCTGTTCCCCCCAGTCTCTTCTCCAGCCTGAGGAGCCACAATGCACTCGGCAAGCCCTCTTTGCAGAGCTGCCCACACCTTCAGACAAGTGCAGAAGGCAGATTGGGAGCTAGCAAGGAATGAAGCATCCAGCTCTGCTGCAGCTGCCTCTGTGCTGAGCAGCAGGGAGAGCACAGGCCCCCAGCAGCCGCCTGCTGCAACTGCTGCAGTTCCTCTCCAGATTAAACCACGGCTTCGCAGTGAAGCATCACGGAGACCTGACTGGGAAAAAAGATTCCAATAAAGGACTCAGACTCTTCTTTTATAATTTAGGATGTTATTTAAAAGTGTTTTCCCTGAAGATTGATGTCTGAATAGTAATACAAAGCGACCTGCAGCAATGCCTTCAAACCTATACTACTGAAAAGCCAGTGTATTTGCTATAGCAAATATTGGTACACAATATTTCCTGGCACAAAATGAAATAGATTGTAGTCAGGTTTTTAAACATTTTCAGGTGCAAGACTGCCATATATTGCAATGCCAATTAACGTCAGTAAATCCTTCAGCAAACATGACCATTAGTACATTAGATTATGTCTAGCAAATAATGCAATTTACATTTACTACAATAAAACAGACCTTTAAAAAAAGCTTATCATATTTCCTAATGCTCAGTATCTGACATACTGAAGAGCAGCTTTGTCATGTTATTCATTTTACATTTGACTGTTTTCCAACTGATTAGTTACAAAAACAGTGGATATTTACAGATGCTAAGTATACTCAAAGAGGGATCAGATTGTTTAAATAACTAAATTGCTGCTACAAAGGCACTGTAGCAATAAGTGTCCAGGCAACTATTATAATGAACAGCTGTGAATAAGTCATGAGAGAATACAAACAGGAAAAGTGAAATGCTTATGTCCTTCAACAACAATTTTTCAATAACATTTAGGAGGAACAGCTCTACTGATTTGATATCTGAAATTATCATGTTTTACTGAATCACTTTTACTAAATTCTAGATAAAATTACCTAGCTGAAGATCAGTAAACAGATGCCCAAAAAAGAAAAAAAGCTTTGATCTGCCTGCTACACTCAATGAAATTGAATTCAATAGAAAATGATAACAGTAATTCTCGTATGAATGGATAAACATTTTAATTGGAAAAGACACACAAAAAATAGAGCTCCTGTTAATCACAGAAGTATGGAATTTTTAACAATACTCTCTGCAACATCTGATTATTATTTCAATTATGCTTATTACTGAAAATATTAATTTGTCACAATCCAATCCATCAGGAATTTCAGCACCACAGATCCCTTTCAATGTAAGTGAAATCTGAGTACCTGTAAACACTTACCCATGTCAAGACAAATACAGATGAAAAAGTAAAAGTTCAGGCTCAGTGAAGACGGCACTATGTTATGTATGGAAGTTACAGAAATCAGAAATTCAAAAACCAAAATCCACACAAAGTTTCCAGATGATTACAGTTAAACCAAACTAAGGGGACTTTATTCACGTTTTTTTGCACGTGGTCAAACACAAAATATATGACTTATCATCAAATCCAACTGCTCCACCAGCTTAAAATAAAGATACAGTAAGCACGCCAACAGCAAAGCACAGATTTCAAGTTAAGAAGAGCTTTGAGTGCCATGTCAACACTTGCAACCAGTTTTCCTAGTATATTCACAAACTCAGTATGTGGAGATTTTAAACAAATGTTTTTACAGTAGAAATAACCATAACTCTTTTTCCTCAAAAACCATCTTACCTTCTTGTTCTACTTTTTGATCTTGATCTTTGAGACCTGTAGGATTTTCCTCTGCCCCTTGATCGGCTGCGGCTGCGTTTCCTTCTAGAGCCATAGGAAGAGCTGCTGCTTGATCTGTGCCTGCGTCTGAAACAAAGCCATGCTGTCAGTGCACTAGTCCTTCTAAACCAGAAAAACAGCAACAGGAAAAAAACATTTTGCTCAAAATGTGCATGCAAAACTATTTCTTGCATTACAGCATGTCATAAAAGCCTCAACAAATACCTCTACTGCCCTGTGATAAGTAATTCACACACACCTGGGCAACGCCTGTCTTAAAGAGCTTACACTCAAAAATGTACGTCCCAAGGGCAGCAGGCAAAACAGAAGTTAACTGATACGCCCAAAATCATACAACACTTGAAGGGCTAAGCCAGGAACACAGCTCAGCTCTGAATGAACCTTAGTCCCGTCACCAGCATATTGGATCTCATTGACTCTTTGCCAAATCTGAGGTTAAAGAAACATTTGGACCTACATTCTCAGCAGGATTTACTCAGAACTACGCTGTATGGGACTGCTATTCAGTACAAGGAACTAGAATTCCAGCACCAAAAACAAAATTCAAAATGTTAACTTCTGCATTGCTACTCTAAACCATTATTTCCAGCCATCCAACATTCATAAAAAGCAAACATACGTAAAAATTTGTTTCCAGTTATGTACGTCTAAAAATATTTTCTCTATATAAACAACTGAGTTATCCCAACTTTCATAATGTGCAATCTTTGCTCTGATATAGACAGATCTCCCCCCCCCCTTTATTTTGTACTATTAGTAATCAAATAATCAGTATTAATTATTCAATTTGAGCTTGGAAGTTTTCTCTTAAGTTCCACCAGGAGTCAGAACGTACTTCTCTCCCCACCCCACCCCCAGCCTTCTGTTCCATTTATTCAAATGATAGATTTTTACACACATAGGAGAAAGGTGAAGAAAAACCCACATACTAAATATCTAAATTAAATCAACTAATCCCAAAACTGGGGAGAGGGATACCTTGCAAGTCTTAACCTTTCACAAATTTTTTTCTCCATCTCACTCACAGCTGACTAAATAACAGTTGCAACCCTTATGAGAACCTACTTATTTCTGGGCTTCGGGATGTTCAGGTAATATTGAAGGGTAACACCATATTCTCATAATTCAGGGTCTATTCCATGGGATGTGTGCTTATCTAGCACGAGGGAAAAGGCGTACTGTGTACAAAGTGTGGCAGCAGATTGAACTGAAGAGGATTTTGAGGCTAACTAGTAAAGAACGGGTCTTCACGTGAAGAAGGAATGCAACACTCCTGCTAAGTGAAGCAAAGTAGCCTTGGAGACTGCAGGTTTTTATTCTTATGGGCCAGGAATAAATGCAGCAGAACCCCAGCACGTAACAGTGATTTAACTGCCAGGAGCAACGTTCTAAACTAAGGGCAAAGCAGAGGTGCTAGCCAGATACTAAAAGCAGACACTTTGGTCTTTTCTGGATTCAATTTAAGTCAACTGGTCTTCATCCAGACTCTAATCTCCCTTCCAGCTCTGTTTTTATCTGCAAGATAGCCATGCCTGCACTGGACTAAAGAGATTCATAAAGCTGCATGTCATCAGCATATTGTTGGCATCAAAGCCCATGCCATCTCACTGTGTCCCCTAAGGGCTGTATGTAGATGCTAAGCAGGAACAGAGGGGTAGGGGGGATGGAAATGAAGAAACAAGAACTCCTCCAGAAGCCAACTCACTGAACCCTCCTCTGCCAGCTGCAGGAAGGTTGGTCAGGAGCAGTTTCTAATATATTTTCAGTGCAGCTAAATGTGATGAGCATCTTCCAGCTCCACACATCGATAAATTGACCGCCATCTGCTCAGTTTGACTCTGGGATCCTCTCAAGCCAGACACAACCGGGCTGTCTAAAAAAGACCAGGTACTGAAGGGGGCCTCTGTGATGAAGGAAACAGTGTCAGGTCAAGAAAAGTTTGGTAGATACAGACACGATCTGAGTCCTAAACACCTGGGTGACTACTGCATGCTGGGCACACAAAAAATTAGTAAGAATGATGGTGAAATCCAGCCCTTAGAGCATACTGAGGCACTCACTGTAAAAACACCTATTTTCACTGTAAAAAAATCAGTCTTTGTACTGAGAATGTCTACCTTGCTGTCTGGAAAGCCCTGCTTGGCTTAGGATGACAGAAAAGATGTACACAGAACAGCCTGTAACTAGGTGAATGAAATCACCATGTTAAGGTATAGTTATTGTATTTCCAAAAAGAGATTCCAAATTCATTATATAGAAGGACAAAGGGAGGATTTGCTTTGTTTAATTGTTGTTTTTAAATAAGGAAGTTACCCTTGGATCTGCATATACACCACGGGTGTTGATCATTTTGTTTTTTAAATGGAAGTGGAACTATTGCCACATCTTCCAAGATTCAGAACAAACTTTGCTATAAAATTCCAAACTAGAACCGAACTACACATGGGATTCAAACACTCCTAGCTTTGCCCCATAATATGAGACATGAAAGAGCCCCCTCTGTACACAACGGCAGCAGCCAGTAAATTACCACTAACGCACCTTTTCTCGTACGAATGGGAACGAGACTGGAGATCTCGAGACCGTGACCTTGACCTCGATTTCCTCCCAGACTTTTTACGGCTGTATGTTCTGCTGTCTGAGGAGCTGCTTGAAGACGAACGCCTGCGGTGTTTCTTTTTCCTTCGGCTTCTGTTCTCGTCTTCCGTGTCCGAGGAGCGGCGTCCCATTTTTCAGCTAAGCAAAGACAGAAATACTGACCCATAAGAACACCTGGTGTCTGCATTACATTCATAGATACATAGTTATACCCTTTTAAAAGCTACCAAGTGAACAAAAGAGTTGGTTTCAATGAAAAGCTTAAGATGTAATTACAAGATGTGAACCAATTCATGCCTCCAAGTAACTTAAATTTATTTGCTGACAGTATAAATTTACTGTGGTATTAAATATTTGTTCTAAACTTGCACAAGAGATACTTTACAACTATTAAAGAGCTAAACGCACTAATAAAATCCATTTTTACATCGGACCATATTCTATCTTGTCTTATTTCCACATTTTTGCCACATATTAATTTTTAAGATACTTGGGAAGTAATTTGCAAGAAGGTATTTCTTCTGCATTTCCCACTAAGCACACTGAAGATGCTGTACTGCTGCTTGCACACCACCTGAAGGCACGGTCACAGATGAAAATGCACAACTTGCACAATCAATGAGAAGCAGCCTGTTCCTGTTACTGATGTAACTCACCTCAGGAGTGCTCAGACTGCAACTGAAATAACGCGTGTTTTTGTTCTACTGCTCATAATTAGAACTAGCACGGAGAAAACATTTTCTAGAACTGCTGTCTTCAAATGAGCTCATACCAGAGCTACGTTGAGTTCGGTCCTCAGTTTAAATCCACTCAACTTTCAACTGCTTTATTCTAAAAATCAGAGCTACAAATATAAAACTTCCAAAGTGTTTTGTGCTTGTCAATGTGTTTATCTGGACATTGGCAACATTTTGGGGGAAAAAAAGGGGTGTAAGGGCTGCTTCATTTAGTTGCTACATGGACTGTCATCTTCTCTTGGAACTCAGATCAGTCTTGTTGCTTTGTGATTACAGAAATGTTGCATTATTTGACTTTTCAGGCTGCAGAAGGTGCTTTAAAACTATTCCTCTGTCCCAGCAGCATCCACCCTACGCAGTCAAGACCTCGAGACCCCTCTCCACGCACACCTAAGGGCAGCCAGCAACAGGCCCTCTGCCCCAGAGGAGACCCCTGTTTCAAGGCTCCCCAGCTACCAGGGAATAGGAACTCACTGCTCTTCAACATGTGTTTCAACAGCCAGACCACGGGTATGTTTTGGCACAATCTCATCTGTCTTGAACCAACACTGAAATATTACAGCTCCTCATATTCCAGCAGGAAGAGGCTGAACTTGTTTCTTTTCTGTATATGAACTTATGCCCTTCCTCACACCTTGTAGCACCTCAGCAGCAGCCCTAACCTCCAGGGTAGGGACTGAGGGCAGAACAAAAGAGAATTTCACTATTAAGCGTGTTTATGCTTAAATACGTGAAACATTGATAGGCCAATAAAAGCCTTGCTTCTGTTAGGCCCCCTGCATCGAGAACTAAGGGAGCAAAAGCCCCTGTTTACCCCCCCAAGTCTCCCAAACTGAGGTTTTCACCTTGATGTTCCCAAGACAGCCAGAACTTTCACACACATACTTGCAGCCATCCTGCCCCGATGCACTCCAGCACCCAAGCAGGCACGGGCTGCAACGGGGTCAGCAACCCCACAACCAAGTTTCCCAAAGCAGCTTTCCAGGCAGTGTCCTTCAAAGCACCACAGTCACATCCAGCAGCTGGATAATGCTAAAGACAGGGCGGTCCCTTACACACCTGGCTCTTCTTTCATGCCTAGAGTTTCCTTCCTGCCACAGCCACAACAGCTTCATGAAGCCCAT
Organism: Penelope pileata; assembly: GCA_013396635.1. NCBI lineage: Eukaryota > Metazoa > Chordata > Aves > Galliformes > Cracidae > Penelope > Penelope pileata. Next base: position 195,198 of record WBMW01004563.1, on the reverse strand, counting down.
TCCCATGCAGCCACGTCCCTGTGGATGGGACGTGCACGCTGCTGGGAGCCAACAGCCCTGCCCCTGCAGCCAGGGTGCCAACAGCCCAGCCACCACCAGGCTGTAAACCCCTCTGAATATTGACTTCACTTCTCCATAGTTGCAGTCTTCAGCACTGGAGAAACGGTCTTTCAGCTAACAAAGTATTTCTGAGATATTCTGCTTCAAACAGCTCAGGTTGCCGGTGTTCTCCATGCACCCAGAGGAGCAGAACTTGAGGAGGATGAGCTGCTCTGCAAGAGTATTCCTTTCTGAACAAGGTTATTTTTACCATATTACTAAAGTTATTCCTCACAGATTTTGAAAAAGAAACATTTTACAGCCTATTTTATCTCATTTAAGGAAATATGACTTTAATTTACAGTTCTGTAGAGGAATGTCAATTTATAACAACACATCACCTTTGTGAAGTTATTTCATCCCCTCCCCAAACAAAGCAAAAGACTACAGAGCTCCAAGGCACTAACAGTTATTACACAAAAAATAAAGCCCTTCAAATATACACTGATAGAGCAGCCTTCAAATGAAGATGAAGCTGAATCACATACTCAAAATAAGCAGAGCTGCTCAGGAAGATGGAACTACAACGCACAGGTTTTAAGCTTAAAGCTCACAGACCACAGCTCATGACAGCAAGATTAATGGAAGAGACCAGAGAAACACGGAGTACAAAAGACATTTCTGCCAAGCTATTCACCACTTGATGTGGATATCGTTATGAGCCAGAACATTACACTTCAACATACATATCATCTGCTGTTTAACTTCCTTTTTCTTTTACCACCAGCTTTTTCCCCCATTTGGGCACATAACTGCATTAAGCAGCACACCAAGCTAGTGAAACACTGTAAATCTCAGCTTTGTGTCTTCAGGACCAAAGAAAAGCTATGTGCCATGGCCATTCTCAGAGCAAGTCCTACTGCCACGTGTGAGCACAGCAGAAGCGTTCCACACTTGACCCTCAGGAGCTCCAAGAAGCACTGGGTGCACCATGGATGAGCTGCAGGACAAAGGCACATGGGTGACAGATGCTCTGCATGTCCCTGAGCTTCCAGTAGAAAAGAAGCTGCCAAAAGCAGCCCTGACCCCAGAACTCTTTGTGCAGCCCAGTCCCAGAAGCTGCCTGCTGCAGGGATACCTCGATGTATGCAGTGCCTGCCAGACCAGACTTGCCTGCCTGTCTCTCACCAGGCCCTTGGCACCATCCCTTCAGCACACCACACATTCTCCAGTGAAGAAAATACCTCTTACAAACAGAAGACTTGAGAGCAGTTGATTATCAAGACCTGCATCAGGGTTGTGTTCTCCCCAGCTCCTGCCTGCTCCCTCCACACTCCCGCACAGACCCAGTGGCAGAAGGGACTCCCAGCACCAACTGATCCCTGGAGCACAACTGATGGAAGAGGTGGTCCGCACACCAGCTCCACAAGCAGGACTCTGTGACAGCACCTACCGACCAGAAAAGAACTCTATGCTGAAGCCCACAGGTTTTCCTACCTGTCTGTTTGCACACAGTCTGTAGACCCACCACACACAGAGTTCACCCTAATAGCGATGGGGACTGAGGTCCATTTTTGAGGCTCCCACCCTCGCAATACGAGGAAGAGGTACGTTACCAAGCACTGACAGCAGATAAATGGAGAGGCTGAGAAGCCAGGTTACAGCCTAGGCTTTTCGGTAGAGAGCCTCCTGACCATCCCATCAGTGAGGCTCGTACTTTAGTATCTCCCTGCCCTTGTCAGGGGGATGACCCACAGTTGGACCTGATACATTTTAAGTCCCTGTTCTGGGGCAAAGGCACATCACAGCATCTAACAGGCAGGTCTCTCTCTCTCTTTTTTAATACTTATTTTTCATTTAAGTCGTGTTTCTGAAAACAGACGTGCTACAGTTTGGTTGAAAGGGAAACAAAGCACATGGTTTCAAGAGAAACACCACCAACAAGAACTCCAAACCAACTATTTACATTTGACCAAGTTATAAACAGTGCCGCCAAGCTCACCTGCAAGCCCCTAAGTAGCCCTGCATGTAAACTGTAGAGAAAATGTTTATTACTAAGAAACGTTGTAGCTGACTTGCAGCAGTCAGGAGCCATCTGCACTGCTCATGTAGCAGCTCTACAAATGTGTGTATGTCTGTGCTTCAGAGTCAACACACCAGGATGAGACAGCACCTGGCGAGCTCCAGCCAGGAAGCAATGCTAAGGACACACACTTTATTCCAGGTTCTGACAAACATGATTCCAACAAGCAGGATTGATGGTGTCACTAACAGCAGTGCTGTTCCCAGAGGAAGGGAGATGGCAGATGGGCAGAAGGCTCTCTCATGCAGTTTGTGTGTGTATATAGGTGGAGTGACTGCACCCACCTGCACCAAGCCTGGACTGAGGCAGAAACTGTCCCTGTCCCACAATTCAGAAGAGAACAGTCTGAAGCAGAGGAAGAGACTCGATCAAAACTGACAATGAGGAGACTCATCCTTAAGTACTGTAGTACTTAAGAAGGTGGGGCTTCTTTCCCTCCATCAAGTCTCCAGATCGCTAAAGGAGAAACACCTCACTGGCATCTGTGAAGGCAGCCGCCACAACCGGCCGCTGCAGAAGGAAATCTTTCCATCAAGGCATCACAGGGATCCTGTTACTTTCTCTCCCATAGGGAGAAGGATCCACAGACACCAAACATACTGTCACGCTGTCTCCTGGTTGAAGGAAGTGTGGCCTCTTTGGCAATTACACCTAGGTCACTTTTCCAAATCATTAATCTTAAGTTGAAAGAAGTCTGCCTCAATTCAAAACCGCAGACAAGCAATTTATCATAACAGCATTCCTAAATGCAGCTTCACATCTTGAGATTTCGAAGTCAAATGTAGGCAAACCCAAGGCTCCAGCAGACATCACCCTCCAGCCACCCAGGCCGCTGAGAGCAAAGAGGGGAACTGAAGCAGGACCTCAGCCCCTGGACGAGGCTCTCTAGCAGACCACCTCCCTAAATACCTTTTGCTCAGTAGTTCTCCAGCCTAAAACTGCTCTTCCCCAGCAGAATTGCATCCCCCACACCTGCAGGTAGTAAGATCCACAACCATTCCGAGTCCAGCCAACCCCAAGTAAGCTCACTGGGGACAGAACACCGTGTGCTCCAAGAAACCCAGTTTCAGAAGGCTCTTACAGCCCAACTGAGTTCATCTGAACTATGTTATGCAGCTCGCAGTATTTATTTGACATCAAATTCTGCTTTCCTTACTTACAGCGCAAAGGATTCTGGTAAGCCACTCAAAATGATNAAGAAGAAGGAGAATGGTGGGGAAAGGGGCTTCTCCCATGTCAGAGAAAGGCAGCACTTGGCTGAGACACGAAGCGAGCACGCCCCGAGGGCAGCGGCTGGGAACAGCGCAGCACACACAGGGGACCCCCGGGCACACACCCACACCTCACAGCCAGGAGCGCGTCCTCCCATTACCCCAGGGACCAACACACGTTCCCCGCAGCTTTGGGGCAGCCCGGGGGGAAGAGCCCCGGAGCGCGGTGCCGTGGGGCAGCGCGAGGAGCAGCTCCCGCGGAGCCCCCAGGCCGCGGCGTCACCATGGCAACGCCGGGCCGGGCTCAGCGCTGCTCCCAGCGCCTCCCCGCGCTGCAGAGCCGCCAGTAATCCGCTCCGAACCCCCACGGGAAGACCCACGAGGCCTTTCCAGGCCCCACAGAGCGCTGAGCGCTGTCCCCACCGCGTTACCTCCGCGCCGCCGACACCGGAGCCGAAGGCCGCGACCGCCGCTTTGAGCGCAGCGCCTTCCTGGGCGGTGCGCAGGCGGAGGGAGCAGAGCGCCGAGCGCATCGATGCAGGCGGGCAGGCGGCTCTGCGGAGCGCCGAGAGAATGGATGCGCAGCAGTGGTTGCCACAGGACGAGACACGCGTGGGTTCGGGGACACACAGACGGTCCCGGGATGCCCCCGGGTCCCACGCACGGCCATACCCGTGCGTGGGGCCCGGGGACAGCCCTGCACCGCAGCTGCCCTCTCCCAGAGAGCAACACCCACGCACGAATTCCCACGCTGAATGCCCGTCTGGGAACGAATTTTGTTAGCTCTCCGCGAGTTTTCCCGCACGTGCAATTGGGGAATGTGATAAAGTGGGAAAAAAAAAACCACTTCGCCCCGGGAAAGCCTCCTTCGTGGCTCGTGGGAAACGGGGATTTTGGGGTGATGGGTTTTGGGGTGATAAAGGGGAAATGTCGCGCGTGGCATTGGGTGAGAAGGAGCTAAGGGAAATTAACGCCCTTTGATGGCAAGCTGTCCCCGCAAAGGTCAAACGAGAAATCGATGCGCGAGAGGGAGTTCAACAATTTTGAATAATTTATTGGAATTCTCCCGAAGGTGCCAACGCGATCCCTTCTGTCCGCCCCAAAGTGCCGCTTTCAGGCGACTCGGACAACAAAGCCAAAGCGGTCGCGAACCACAAACAGCGAAAATCGCCCTCGTCCGACCCCTCCACCGCCGATCGCCCCTTCATTCCCCCATCCCTGAGCCCACGGAGGAACTTTCCGCGCCCCCCCC
>WBMW01004563.1:109037-186765 GCA_013396635.1 Penelope pileata | reverse complement strand
TGTGGAATATGGAGGATGTGGAATATGGGGTGTGTGGGACACGGGGGTGCAGGATCAGGACACGGAGTGTGGGTTATGGGAGGTGCAGGACACGGGGTTCTGGACACGGGATGTGGGATAGAGGGTGTTTGGGACACGGGGTGTAGGATAGAGGGGTGTAGGATAGAGGGGTGCAGGACCAGGACACGGGGTGTGGGNACCTGGCCCACGCGCCCTACATGATGTTCCCCGCTCCGCCCTTCGGGCTGCCGCTCGCCACCCTGGCCGAGTCCGCCTCCGCCGCCTCCGTGGTGGCCGCCGCCGCCGCCGCCAAGACCACCAGCAAGAACTCGAGCATCGCCGACCTCCGGCTGAAGGCCAAGAAGCACGCGGCCGCGCTGGGGCTGTGACCGCCCCGCGGCTCCGGAGCAGCGGGGATGGAGGAGAGAGAGGGTCGAGAAGGGAGAGAGGAGAGAGCGGCGGCGGAGCTGCGCTTCTGTGCAGGATCCGATGGAGCAGGCGCGCAGCTGGGAAGTTCATAGGTTTTGAAACTGAGCTTTTTTTTTTTTTCTTTTTTTCTTTTTTTTTCTTTTTTTTTTCTGCGGAGTTCACTTTAATACGAGAAATTTGATAAGAGAGGCGGGCCTCCTTTCACGTTGCATCAGATGCTTGGGTTGAACGACCACGTCGGGAATAGCGGCAGAAGGAAGACAGAGACGACGGTGAAGAAGAAAGAGGAAAAAAAAAAAAAGAGAGAGAGAGAGAGACAGAGAGAGAGACAATGATTTCTCTGCGAATTTCTAATGGGAACTGTCCGGGATCCGTCCTGCAGCAGCATTCCGGGTTGCATGCGTTTGTATTTCATTGATGGAGTCCTTTGGTTCACTCGCACCTCACCCTCATCGTTAGTAGCACAGCAAAGCCAACGAGCGTGGCCGGGCGAAGGCTCTCTGACCTCGGGCGGAGGCAGATGGAGCACATTCTGCTGTCCCCTCCCCAAAAAAAGGGAAAAAGATGGAAAATCGAGAGCCCTGAGCCCCCCCTGCCACCTCAGACACCGACCAGTTCCGCTGAGAGGTACCGGGCACGTGTAAGATATGTTGATACACACGAACAAAGTTTATTTTGGCTATGACTTGTGAATGGATAGCTGACTGTCAGGCATTTCCATGTGCTCTCATAAAGGTGTATCTATTCCCGTAACCTTTTGTGATTTTTGGTTTTGTCCGAGCGGGGCGCGGGTCCCCGCGTGGGCCACGGACGAGGAAAGCTCCTCCGCGCCGACTGTGGGCTTCGTCTCGATTTGTTCTCCATGAAAACAAAGCTATTTATATCGACCATATTTTTTCTAGTGTATTTTAAGTTATTTAAAAAAAAAAAAGGAGAAAAAAAAAAAGACGCCGTTCTTATTTCATCGCGTTTGTTGTCGGTACAGTAGATGTTGTTTCGCTCAGGTTTGCTTCACCTCCGCTCCTCCGTTTCCGACGTCACCGATTTCTATAAGTGCCAAGCAACGAATTTTAGACACTTTGCGGTCTCCTGACGGGAAAGGGCAGCGCTGGGCCCCGCCGGCACCGCACCACCGCTATTCCTATTGCCCCCTCCCCGTGTAGAGCTCGCACGTCCCTTTCCCGAAGAAACCAGCCCGGTGGAAGCGATATAGCAATTGTGTCTTTACAACTTCTGTCAAGTTCCCTCAGGTAATAAAATCGAGGAAAGCGCAATGACTCGGCGATATTTTCCACGCAGGGAACGGGGAGGATTCGCCCTCCCCGGGCAGCGACGCTGCCGCGGTGGCTCCGCCGGGCCGGGCTGAGGCGGCCCCTGAGGAGCGGGGCTGGGGCGGAGCGGCCGCCGCGGGGTCCGTGTGAGGGGCCGGAGCCCACCATGGGGTCCGTGTGAGGGGCAGGCAGCTGCCATGGGCACACCCTGAGGAGAGGGAGCCCGCCGTGGGCGTCCCTGTGAGGGGAAAGCGGCTGCTATGGAGTCCCCGTGAGGAGAAGGAGCCCGTTATGGAGTCCCCGTGAGAAAAAGACAGCTGCTACAGGGCAGCTTCCTCAGGAACGGGCGCCCGCAGTGGGGTCCCTGTGTGAGGGAAAAGCGGCTGCTATGGAGTCCCCGTGAGGGGAAGGCTCCTGCCGTGGTGGTCCCTGTGAGGAGAAGGCGCCCGCCATGGCGTCCCCTTGAGGGAAAACCGGCGGCCATGCGGTGCCCGCGAGGAGAAGGCGGCTGCTATGGGGTCCCTGTGAGGGCAGCCGCCCGCTGGGGGCTCGCTGTGAGATGGCGCCCGCCGCAGAGCCCCTGAGGAGAGGCCGCCCGCCGCCTCCCCCCGCTCCCCGCCCCCTGAGGCCGCGCAGCGCCCGCGGGAGGGCCCCGCCTCGGGCAGAGCCGGACGGAGCCGGGCGCTGCCCCGCTGGCGGCGGGGAGCCCAGGAGCGACCGCTCCGGAGGCGGCTGGGGGGCGGCTCGTGGAGACCATGCAGCCCCGCAGAGCCCACACAGCCCCGCGGAGCCCCTCCGGAGAGCCGAGCTTGAGTGATTGTGTGCTAATAATGAGTGGGGAGTGATGGATTTTGTGCTCGGTAAACCAGCTTCTTTCAAACAAAACGAAGACCCTGCTAATGATAAAGTCAATAAAACGAACGGTGGTGGTGATCGATCCCTGAATAAAGAAGTTCAATAACCCCACACTGTGACCCCCCAGAACACCCAAACTCCGCTCCGAGGGGTGTTGGTGTGTGTGACACGATGGGTGCACACTGTGTGGACCTCGGACCCTTAAAACACCCGCAGACATCGGCACGTCTGTCTGCAAGGTGACGGCAATAAAACCACTAAAAGCACGTTTTTGTTGTAGCACAGAAAGGATGGGGCGGTGGAGGAGAGCTGTGTGCTTTTTAGCACAGCTATGATTAAAATAAAATGCTCCTGGCAGGGTGTTTTGGGGCAGGAACGCTGACATTCCTGCTTCCCCCTGGCTGGGATACCCCGTAAGTCTGTCAGCCTGCAGGAGCTGGCCGGGACTCTCTTTCTATTTTATTTCTGAGCGTCTGAACTTATATCTACAAAAAACCACAGCTTTCACAAAAAGTGGTTGCGGCTCCATCGGGAAGCAGCCGAGGCACGCACAGTGATGCTCTCTGCAGGTACGGTTTTAGCAGGGGTTTACGTGGGGCTCAGGACACAGCTCCGAGCACGCAGGAAGCAGCACACACACCTGTGTCCGTCCCACAGAGCCTTGGCAGCGGGAGCCCTGCAGCTTTGCAAGGAGAAAGGAAGAGAGAAGGAAGGGGGGAAAAAAAGCTTTTTCTTTCTTTCTTTCTTTAGTGTTGCTTTTAGGAAGCGCGTGACACCAGAACTAAATACAGTGTGTAAAATGGATGTGTCTGGTCTGGTTCGTTCGCAGCCCAGCTTCATCCTGCCCAGGAAACACGGATCCTCATTCATCCCCGTGGCTGCTCCCGTCTCGTTTGCCCTTTAATTCTCCATTTCTCACAGTTTCTGCAAAGTAACAACAGGTGAAAGTGCACCTCGAAGGGCACCTGCTCTGTACACTGACAGCCACAGCCCATCTGCATCGCTTTGGTGCTTTTGGGTCAGAACCACAGAACACCCCGGGTTGGAAGGGACCCGCAGGGGTGGTCGAGCCCGACCCCTGGCTCCACATAGACCGCCTGAAAATCAAACCACGTGCAGTACGTACAGAAACCGGTCAGCAGGGACAGTTGTTAACAGCTTTATTCATTCTGTTTATCGCGAGTCCTCGGCCAAATTGAATATCAACATTATTTTCTGCAAGACACCCTGACAAACCTAATCCTCAGCTGTGCAGCAAATAATTAAAAAGTTGCACGGGTGAGAGCTGGGTTTCCCTTCACTTTGTGAGCAGGCTTGCACATCCAAGTGCAGGTTTCCTGTACTTACTTAGATTGAAAGCGATTTAATTACGAAACAGAACACAAAGTTCTGAAAGGAACTGGAAAAATTGGTCTCATTTTCAGCCTTTCCTCTGTTTAAGCTGCGGCTGCCCTGGGTTTGATGGAGGACCTAATAAGTGTGCTCCGAGACGTGGGCTGTCGCTGCCCGCAGCTCCGGCGAGCGGCCGCGTCTCCTCTCCAGATGTTCTTCAGGCAATTAAGTTGGTGTGAATGAAGAACTCCGAAAATTGTCCGCAGCACGGACCTGGCTGCTCCGGCCGCACGTTGTTTAGGGGTTTGGCTTTTAGGATGCATTCGTAGGACGCGTTTACACCGCTCTGCCCATCACGACTCATGTCGCTGATTGGACAAGGGAGACATTTCAGACAGAAACCCAAGCACAGCCCGTGGTCTTTTCTCGGCGCTGTGCAGCGTGTGTCCTTTTGTGAGAGCGCAGCGAGGAGCGAGCAGCGAGGCGAGCCCGCGGCCCCAGCTGGGCTGCGCTGCTTCCAGCCTGCCCACAGCGTGCAGGGACCACGGGCTGCATGCCTGCACCCACGCCTTGCAGGAACAGTGCTGCCCTGACGCTGGGTTGCAGCAGGCAGCCCCTTTTCCAGCAGCAGGGTTTTAAAGGCAATTTTTCTCGTTGGGCTGAAGGAAGGAGAGCGGATTGCTGCTGTTTGCTCCGGCAGCCGGTGCTGCTCCTGCGCTCTCAGTGAGGACACATGCTGCTGTCCCTTTCTCTGTCACCCTGGCCCCAAGCTGCTTGCTCGTTCTGCAAGAGAATGGAGAGAAATCTGTACCCAAATGAGATCTGCATTGCCTTTTGCACACTTACCTACTTAGCCCTTCTGTGTGTTAAACTTTTAAATGCTGCACCTATTAAAAAAAATACATTTGAGAAAACATTTTCCTTCTTAACAAAGGCTTTATGGCCTTTGCACGTTAGATATGCTGCTCATTAAGTATCCTTGGGACAGTAACAGTCTCCTTCCACACAGGTAGAACCATGCAGGGGAATTCATGAGTCCGACGTGCTGCAATGGGGAGGTACAGAAGGCACCCAGAAAGCACAATGCACTGCAGCTGGAGCTGTCCTGACAGCACCGAGGATACAGACCCGTGGCTGGCAAAGGGCCGTGCCAGGACAGTGTAATCCTTTGCGAACATCTTCCTCGAGTTAATTAAGAAAAGGAAGATGACAAATTTAGCAATGCTGCCAGGCAATCCAGCTACAGCATGGCCTGGGCTGTGCTACAGGTTGCTGTCCTCACCGGTGCTCCATGCTCAGCTCCCACCAGGATGCTGGAGCCCAGCTCAGCACCAACTCCTGCTGCCGGGTGACAGCTGGGTCTGGCAGGCACTGCCCTCCCTCCCTGCTGCTTTTTGGAAGCAACACCCTCATTCTGCCCCTTCTGCAAAGGGCAGCAAGAAGGCATGGGTGAGTCCATAGAATTTAATTCTCTGCTCACCTGTCCGTGGCTGGCACCTGAAGATGCTCCACGCACCCCATGACGGGGGGAACATTTTGGCTGTCACATGCAGCGGCTGTTGCTGCCCTCCTGCTGCCCTAGGAGCAACGCAGCCCTGCTGTGTTTGCTTCCCCTACAGGAGGAGAGCATTTCACTGCTCACAGCCGAGGCAGCATGCCCAAGTGGTGGGGATCACCCACAGCTGAGCAGCATTTTCCAAACCCACATGAAAAGGAAAAGCAGCACCCTGCCTGCGGCCATGCAGCCCCGCAGGAGCTGGGCTGGGTCTCCAGCAGTGAGCTGACGGTGCACGCTGCTAGCATTGGCAGCAGCACCTGGGGACCTGCAGGCTGTGTGCGCAGGAAATATTTGGCCAGTGGAAACTTGACAAGTGCTCCCTGAGATAGGACGTTCTGCTGGACATCAGGGCACGGCCTGCAGCCCGTTACCAAATAGCTGCAAATGCTCGCACCATCCTTTGCACCATCCCTTTGCTTCATGTCTCCATGTTATTCGTTGTGCAGGTTCTCTTTCCTGAAGTATTCAGGTTTGGAGGGGTTTTGACATGTGGTAATCTTTAAGAAGGTAAACACATTCTTTTTTTTTTTTAAAAAAATGTAAATAAAGTATTCCCAAAAATATCTCTTGGAGGTTAAATGCAGGACAATGGAAACCACATGGAACGGCCACCGCTGTCCCCATGCAGGCAGTGCAGAAGGGCTGTGCTTGGGTGAGGAGCACAGGACAGAGCCTGCAAGAAGGGAATTCACTGGGCTAATAAATTGACTGGGTTTGCTACAGCTTAAATTTCTGCTTTAGATGATGGTAATTACTTCAACACCCATTGATTAAACTAAATACCATTGCTATAACATTCATCCTCACTCTGGAAAGGAATGCTGACTGGTGTCTGTGGCTCCTGGTCATTTTTGGGGAGCTTTCCTCCCTGCTCTCTCCCTGCAGGAGGGGTTTGGTTGCTGTGCTGCCCACCTGGGCACATGGGGTCGGGCTCTCTGCACCCTGTGCTGGGCACCGACCCTCAGCAGCCCTGTCCCCGTGTCACACAGCTGACACAGCTGCTTGATAATACAAAGCAGATGAAAATTTATACATATGTAATCAGCTTAATTGCAGAAACAGCTTACAGTATTTTCCTACCTCGGCAAAGCATTCTGTATGGATTTCAAAAGTCATTTAACCACGGTAATATTTCTACAGGAAAGATAAACATTTGCAATTTGTGAATTATTTTATATTCAAACATAACGAGTCTAGATTAATTTCTAATTGACTCATTTTGCTTGCAATCATTTCCCTGGGCTGGGGGAATGACTGCGGATTCTCTCTCGGAGCTTTCTCTCCTAACATCTGCGCGCAGGTCCTCGCTGAAACAATGGCAAGGCAGAATTTACAGAGTGTCAGCTCGCTGCTCTGTGCCTGGGGAAGATGGATTAAGCCCTCTGCTAGAAACGGAACGTTTATACTTCAAAACTATTGTTATTAGCCAAGATACGTCCAGGGTCAGGCGAAGTTATGGCTATGAGTAATCTATCTTTATGGTTATTTCAAGTGTGAAAAATTCCCAAGCTTTTGCATAAGTTCTGTGCCCGTCCCACTTTGTTTTCAGAAAAATAAAAAAATTAACGTTCCCCGGGAGCTGCGTTGGGTTCGAAGCGCTTCGTGAGCTCTCATGCCCTCGCTGCTTGTTGTGAGCACCGAGGAATGGGTTGCAGCTCAGCGTTCCCCGAGTGCTGTCAGCAAGGGGACGGTGCGCTGGGTCTCGTTGCAGAGTGCTGGAGCACTCGCTCACAGCTACGGGGCTGGACGGGGGGCTCAGGCACGCAGAGACAATGGCTGCAGCAGAGAGGAATTCGGTTTTGCCACTGGAAACCATAGGTGCCACTTCTGTTTAAGAAAAATGACACTTTCATATTTAAAGAAATACAAAAAAAAAGGGATAGTCATTTAAATAAGGAAGTGGAATTCAAATCAGAATTTACCAAAGCTAAAAGAAACCTCAAATAAACTTTTAAAGCCTGAACCTGGACCAGGCTCCTCTTGCCGTGCTGCGCACGGGTGCTGCCGTCGTCCTTTTGGTTTGAAAGAGCTAAAACACGATTAATACAGCAAAAATAGCCACAAAACCCACACCCAGCATCCTCCAGGTTGCGCAGCTGTCACCGTGCCGGGGCTGCGGTCACTCTGGGAGTTCTGCAGCCGGTTGCAAGGTGCCCAGCTCATGCCAATAGCAGGTGCAGGTGCAGCCCTGGGTCTGCTCCAGAGGAGGCTGGGAGGAAGGGCACAGGCACAGGCTTCCTGCAGAAAGGAAATGGAAAATTTCAGGGTTGTCCCAGAAGAAATGCGTTCCCTGCAAATTGCATTTTTCCTTGGTTCCTTCTGTACAGCTGTTGAGCAAGCACAGCCTCGTTTAGCTTTAAAGAGCTAAGGAAGCTATAGCCTAGGGCTGGTGCCGGAGCGTGGCTCCTGTTGCTGAAGTCCCGGGGAACGGTTTCAGACCGAATGCCCATTGCAGCTCTGTGCCTTGGTGCTGCAGCTTGCCCTGGGACGCCAGGAAGGCAGCGGGGTGGGCAGGCCCCAGAAGATGCTCACGTTAAACACGTGTGTGACTGCTGAGCACAGCTGCAGTCCTGCAGGGAAGCGACAGGCTGGTTGGGCTGCTTGTCCACACGTGGTCACAGGTACCACTGTGGGAAGCGCTGGATCTCTGTGAAATTAGAAGTAAAAATAAACCAAGAACATCACTTTGATGCAAGCTGCCATCCAGCCCTGAGTTACAACTTTCAGGCAATTGTAAAAAGAATTGATTCTACAAAGCAATCTCATGCCCAGGAGCCTATGTGTGCTTCGGGCAGAGACAACACGTGGCCAGGTGATGCCAAAGAAGAGTGGAAAAGGATACCCACAGCCGGGCCCTTGCAGTGTCATTACCTCCCGCACATTTGTGCTCCTCCAGGAAGACCAGCATCACAGCGACAACCAGGAAATTAAATTTCCCTATATCCATTAATCCATCATCCATTAATGGCCACTGTCTCCATGCTCCTTGGCAGAGGGAAACCCAAACGCTGCAGGAGGATTCTTTGCTGTTGGGAGGTGAGGGAGCGGGGCCCAGCAGCAAACCACCGGCTTTGGGAGCAGTAAACATCGCATCGACTGCGTGCAAACCCAGCATGGGTGCACAGGGCCACTCAGCAGGCATCGCCTTCAAACCAAATCCAGGCTGCCTCCTGTTCTGAAGACCCCACAGGCTAGATAACCAGAGAGGTTTGATGTAAAGTTAAATGTATTTTATAGAGTATCTCTAGACTGAAAATCCAGTTTGATACCAGAAAGAGCTGACCAATCTGGTTACATTTCTGTGATCACTTTTACATGCATTTTTTATAGCATTTATTGTTTGGATTCAAACAAGTTGGGCTGTCAAAAAAAAAACCCAACAAAACAACACCTTCTTACAGAGGGCCGTTATCTGGCTGGTGTTTTTATGCTCCAACGAGAACAAGCAAATTATTGACAGTTTTTGTGTAACGTTGGGTTGATCTTCAGAACATGCACTTCAGAGGGTGTTTGTCTTCTCCCGTGTCTGCTGTCTGCAAAAGCTTCAGCAAACATGGAGATCTGTGGGAATACTGACCACAACAGCATATTTTATTTGTTGAAAATCAGTTTTGTATTGTAATAAAGAATATTTGCTGTGGCAGCCTGGTTTGTCTGGGACTGATTTATACCTGCCCCGACAGCCAAAGAAAAATGTCTTAAGACTTAAGTGTACAATTACATTATCCTAAGCATTGACTATCAAATTCATATAGTGAACTGACTGTGAATTTCTAGATTAAAACTGAATTCTGATTAATTTATAGTAACAAAGAAACAAAAGGAGAACTGTGAGCTGTGCCAGTGCCTGGCAAACGCTGGGGGATGCCCTGATGCGGCCACAGGTTTGTGTCCATCCAGAGATGGGGTGGGAATGGCCCTGGTGTGGGGTGAGGACCCTAAGGCCAGGGGCTGATAGGGCAAGAAGAGAAACCTACAGTGACAGCATCATGGAAACCTCCTTCCTGGGGATAGCTGTGCTGGGAGAAGGACCCCAAGCCCACAGCTGGGCCCCGGAGCAGATCTGCCAAAGGTAACAGCATGGGGCATGGACATCGACGGACACGTGGGTGGGAAGGAGATGGGCAGGAGCTGAAGGAACAAACCAAAAGCAAGACATGACCAACTTCGGAAGCATTCCCTTACTCAAATTCTTTGGCAGACCGTTAAATTTCTGAAGACACTTGTAACTACCTGACCAAGACCCGTGTCCCAACCCTTGCTGAATTTTCCCACTGAGACAGTGCTGTGTGCATCAGACATTGCTTGGGTTTGCTGCCAGCGTGACTCAGACCATGGCAACCCATGGATGTAAGTCGAGTGGTGCCAGCTCAGCTCTTCCAGCAGCGGCAAACTGGAAGCAGCAGGGGGTGGTCCATCACCCCCAGCCTCCATCACCCCCAGCCTCCATCAATCACCCCCAGCCTCCATGAGAAGAAACAACGACCAATTACACATCGAAACCAGGAAAACAAGAGCATGTATGAGCCTGGACACAGCCTATGTTAATTGCCAATATTTGGTAATCACTTTTTTTAATTTACCCTGTAAAGGAAGACGACATGGGAAAAACAAGCGGTGGAAATGGGAAAGGCTGACTCACACAGAACATATTATTTAAAAAAAATGGTTCTCACAACCTGTTTAATTTTTGTTGTTGTTGTTTCTTATTTTTTTAATATATACCAGTCACTCCTGATTATTTTAGGTACAACCAGACACTATTTTTTTTCTGATTTAGAACAGATTTTAAACAGTTATAAATGTAATTTTCTCTTAGGAAACTTAATGAGTCCCTAAAGTGGCTCCAGATGCCAGAGCAGTACGTATGCAGCATTCCTACTGGAGGAAAACTTTTGATATTTAATCAAAAGAAACAAGTTCAACAAACAACACGCTAACACATGAAAAGATAACATGGTGAGGAAAAAGAAAAAAAGGGCTGTAAAATGTAGGTGAAACTTTTCCAAGGGGCAGAGAGGGTTTTATGGACCAACCAAGCAGCAGTAGGACTCAAATATTAACCTGGAGGAAGTACGGAATAAGTGACCTGAGAAGATAAAAGTGGAAGGAAGGGGAAATGGAAGAGAATAAAAACAGCCAACAGAGAAATGGGAACTTAAAATGCAAAGAAGAAAAGGAAAAAATCAAAAGAAACAGTGAAGAAGGATGCTTTAGACAAGACAAGAATAATAAACTGGGTTGTGTGAGAAAAAGTGCCAGAAATGGCACGGGATGCAATGCTCTGAAGAGCACAAAACCTTGAAAACACGCAGGAGAAAAGAGAAAATACGAAAAACCTCATTTTGTGTTAATTGTGCTCCCCTCCAAATGAGACATTTCTGTGCTGGAACCCCCCTGCAGCTGGATTATTGTTTACAAGTTATTGCTCAGCTGCCTCATGTTTAGGCTGTCTGTGTTCGAGCGAATCCCATCAAACCTCGCAGCGAAGCCGCTGAGTCCTTACCTGAAAATAAAGGCTTAATCGTGTGAATGTATTTGGGACACAATTCTCATTACAACACCTTTTTTCTGCAGGCCTTGTGCGACAGAAGTGCGATTAAGCAAAGCCCAGGCTGCAGCTCCGCGGCCGATGGCCAATAATAAAATATTGACTCGCACGTGCTGAGGGCTTCCTGACCTTGGGCAGCTTCAGCATTGCTGCAGCAATCACTGGGAATTTCACGTTCAGTGCAATGCCAAGGGACACAAAGAACGCAGAGGATTAATTACAGACCAGATATTAATGCACAAAAATAAAGCCTGGTTCATTGATACAGGTTGTCGATAAGCTGCCGCTGCCGCCAAACAGCAAATTCCTGCACTTTTCCAGCAAAGAACAGTGAAAAACGCCATGAAAAAGAAAGAGCTGCAAAAACACACCAAGCAAGCGACTTGAAAACGTTGCATGTAGATATTGTTATAGGAGAACATTATTTTATTTTTAAAGAATGTTTTAAAGAATGGGTTTGCCACGTTTTTCGCGTTGCGGCACGATGGTGTTGGGCCCTATAATCTGATTTTAACTTTCTTTGGAATGTTTTTCCCCTTGCTCCAGGGTTTCAAACTGGGCCAGGCTGCCATTTGGTTTACCACTCTCTTGGCTTTCAATGTTTTTTTTTTTTAACTACTCTGCAATTATAACAGATTGCTAATAGAGCGTATCGTTGATAAACTTCCTCATTAAGAAGAAAGTGGAACAAAAACCGATCCTGGTTCTTTAAAAGTTTATCCCTGTGGCACCATCATGTAAGCATCCATATGGGACAGTAGAAATGGAAGACGACACATTAAATGACATTATTATAAAATGCAATACTCTTGGAATGATCCCTTATTAAATTAGGCTCTATGATCTGAGATGAATTTCCCCGATCCCTAATCCATCACTGGAGAAATATTAAAAGATAGGTCTCAACTGGTATTAGAATCGCACTCAGTCTCTACTTTCATTATTTTGAATTAGGGTGCTACTGGGGGGAAGCCTCTTAATGAGAATTAGAGTGATTCACTGGCCTCCTTTTGGATTTTGACAAGTAAAATATTAACTCTTCAGTCACAGCTGTCGGAATTAAAATACTTGGCAGCCACAGATGCACAAATTAAATTGGCCTTTATGTTTCCATATTGCTGACCTCCTTAGAGGCAAAAACATCAAACCCAACAATAACAGAAAACCCACAGTATGTCATTTCTTGGAGGAAAATGTATTTATTGAAGTTTGGGTGTTTGTTCCAGTTTTAAACACATAATTGAACAAACACAGAACGTTCTCACAAAGGGCTATTATTTTAATTCTGCATTCTGTAAAACTTCAGCTGCAAATCAGTCGCTCCGAGCCATTAATCAGGCAATAAAATAATAAATGAAGTTATTTCAGGGATTTCTTAACTGTTCAAACCAACATAAATCAGATTTACGTGCGGTGCATCGGTGAGAACACCTCCGTGGCTTTGACTGGCGTTTTTAGGGTTGTTTTCTAGAAACAAAAGATTCCCTTTCTTAGGAACAAGGTGCGAGAAGGCGTAATTACTGCAGAAGCACGGCTTGTTATTAACAGGTCTCCAGTCTGTAACAACAAGAGGGGTTGAAGCCTGACACTGTCACCGAAGCATCCTTGCTGATCTTTTCCCCTCCTTTTTAATTTACTGCTTTTGTAACGGCGGTGGAATTTCAATTAGTCTTAATTGAGTGTGTCTCAATTAAGTGTATTTCAATTATAACACATGTTTCCAAAGCGGAACTCGCAGCGTGGTCAGAGTCTCAAGCACGGAGCTGCTGCAGAGGCATTTTAACGCTGCCCTGAGACGAGCAGCCCCGTCGGGTCCCATGGGGTCCCCCTGCACCTCTCCAACCCCTCCTCGGTCCCAGCTGTTGAGTTGGGCGCTGGCGAACGCCTTTCCGCCACGCTGCCCTTCGAGACACGAGGAGCTGCCGGGACCCGAGGCGGGGTGTGCAGGGGCACTGGGGCTGCGGGAGCTCCCTGTGCTGGGATAACTGGGGCTGGGGGAGCACGTGTGCTGCTAGGAGCTCTTTTTGCACAAGAGTGATTGCAAACCTTATCCTGCACATCATTTCTTACAACCCTTGTTTTTTTTTTTTTTTTTGCCTTCTGATGTGGAATGGAGAGACTGTGACACTGGCGTTATCTAGCATTCCGTGTTTTAAACGAAGAAACAGAGTTTGCCACCCAAATTCTTTCTTTTTTTCTCTCGTTTTTCACTTAGGGATAAACAAAGATGTACTTTGCAAGCCAAAAGTTCTGTGCTTTCTGCTGAAGACGATGGGTTTTTAGACCTGATAGCTGTCTGGATTTTTAGGCAATGGGTTTTTAGACCACGGTACAATTGCAGCTCTAAAATTCCCCAGCTCTGGGTGCTCAGTGCCTCGCAGCACCCCGCTGCTCATCGGGGGGGTCGGTGTGGGTGCTTCGGTGCACGGAGCCCTGAGCTCTCAGCGGCTCCTGGGCACGTTGCCCTCCCGGAGGAGATGCTGCAGCCAGAAAATGATCCCAGAGAGGGCTGCTGGGAAGCTCCAGCTTGATGCAGATGGCTGGAGGTGGCCAGGGGGCCCTGGTGGCCGGGCCACCTTGCCCTGTGACCCCCGGGATTGGGTGGATGACCCTGCCTCCCTCCTTCCTCCTTCGGTCCAGCGGCGAGCCGGGGCCGTGGCGTTATGCAGAGGGGCTGCAGGCTCCGCCTGTGAATTAGTTCTGCACAGAACCACTTAATACATCTCCCCCAGAATTAAATGTGCGCGGAGAGCTGCCATAGGGCAAGCCACGAGGTGGTTTAATTTCTTTTTTAGAAGACATTAGCAGAACTCGATAAAGGGTCAAGTAATTTCATCCAAGTTGCCACTAGTTAGTTAAGAGAAAGCGACAGGCCCGCGGACTGACGCTGCTGCATTTCCGCAAATATATTTTACAAAACGGGAGTTCAAAATTTCATTTTTTTTTTTTTTTGGTGGAAAGAGCGATTGCCCGAGGAACGCTTCTTAGCTTTAAAAGATCACCTCGCCCGTGGCTAAGTAGGGCGCTGTGATTAATATTTGCTGCTCGGCGCGGGCTGAGCCCCGGGATGAGCTGGTTCCTTCCTGGGCAGCAGTGACTTCGGTGCGGCGGCGCGGGCTGCAATCCCAGCGAATGGCGAGCGGACAGCGAGCCCGCGGGGAGCGCTGGCAATCATGGCGGAAACAATGTTTGCATCGATCAGCTGTCACGGTGATTTATGGCTTCATTTTGCTGTAATGGAGAATTAGTGGAAAGATTATCAGGGACTCAACACTTTGGCTTGTTACCCATGTCCAGACGAGCAATTTGTCTCCCTGAAGCAGTGAAATACTTGTGACAGCTCCAACACTTGCCCTAATTCAATCAAGAGAAAATGTTGGAATTAATTTGTTACAAGAAAATTTAAATATGTTCAGCAAACAGTAACCGCAGAGCAGGAGGCTGATTTATTGTGCTCGGCAAGATATCGATCCGCTTCGATCTGGCCCATGTTGAGGTTTTAATGTGTAATAATTTCCAATTTAAAGCTCCTTTTCAAGATCACGGGTTTAAAGAGAGGGCAGGCTAGGTCTCAAGACCTGATTAGGAGCCTGTTGCAATGGCTTTGTCAAAAGCCTGTTTGAATGTAAATTCATAGTTATCTTTTGCACTATCTTTAATATTCTTGACATGGATTTTATTGTGTGTCAAACCTCAGGCCAGCTGCCTGCCACAACCATTAATGAAACATCTCAGGAAATAAATCTCAGTCTTTATACAATATTTTAAAAAATCTGAAACATTAGATGTCAGCGAGGAAGGTTTAACAGCATCCTTTTTTTTCCTGCCCGGTAAACCATCGGAGATATAGCAGTTTTACAGCTTGTCTACACAATTAGATTGAATTATTGTGTAAATACCATTATGCCATAAGCTTTAATTCCAAAGCCTGCACAAACGTTTTGGGGACACGTACAAATCTGTTATCTTCATTGGAGGTATGACAGGTTATTCTGCCATACCTATACACAATTTTTAAGGTTCTCATTATTAAAATGCTCTCCCCTGATGCCCGTAGGAAATGCTGTCTTCCACTCAAGAAGGTTCCCAGGCCGTTGGAGATGTGGAAATGAGAATTGGAGCCCGGAGACCTGGTGGTGCTGGGTGCCACTGGACCAGGCTGAGCGCCCAGCTGGACCATGGCAGAACGCTGTGCAATGTGAAGTGCTCAGCCAGCCCTGCAGCCTGGTTCTGATGATAGATTAAAAGGGAAATCCTGACCTCCAGTCCTGGAAATTTGTGTAACACCCTCCTGAGCAGCTCCTGGTGCCAGTTTTCTCCACCATTTTTAGAGCATTGGTGGCTGACATAATTAGAGAGCAATCCTCCTCAACCCAATCAATAACGAGCCATCACCCACCATTGGAGGAGCCGCACAGAAGTGTTTGTTGGCTCATTAGCAGAGCTCAGGTGTTAGTTTACTGTAGTTATTCTCAGTTTTGCTGCCCTATCCTTAGATTAAACTCTGAAAAACAAGCTATGTATTAAAAGAGTGTTGCTGCTGCTGAAAAACCTGGCAGCACCGGGGGCAACTGAGCGTGGAGCTGAGGCCTTGGAGTTAACTGTGGGACACGTTGCTCAGCCGTGCCATGCTCCTGCCTCAGCCTCCTGACAGCTAGGGCCAGCCTCTGCCCTTATCTGCTGCACCCTCTGTCACCAGGTTTCTCAGCAAGCCCTCTCCCCAGATCCTCAGCAGAAGAAGATATCATCTATCAAGAAGTCAAAGGGCCACGTTGACATCTCTCAATCCAAGGACACAATCTTGCTGTCTTGGTAGACGTACTCCCATCTTGCTCTTCCCTATGACCAAGAATTTTCCCCCTTTCCGAGGCATTTGCGATATATCCTTCCACATGTGTGCACTTACATGCCTTTGGAAAAGCAAATATAACTTTATTAAATTTCTTGCATGAGTTGGATAATAAAAAAAATGGATGCTGGACATGTTGTAGAAGCTTTATGAAGTGAGATGTCCCTGTATTGTCAAGATGTGCACCGACTGGGGCTTTAGTACTGAGAATTAGCATTGCTTTGCAAATGCTGTGATGGTATTGTACTCAAACTTCTGTAAACCCATAATTATAACTCAGTTTTTCATTACGAACCATAAATGCAAATATTTCTGTGGTCGTTGATGGAATTTAACTTCTGCAGCACATAATATCTACACATGTGTTTCCTATATTGTTCTTAACCGTACAATAACATGCATGCTACAGCTAGTAAAATATTATTATAAAACTCCCTTTGCTGCAAATCTTGACGAAAAAACCCATAGGGCTTGCTATCAACATATGTTCCTGGGAGTTCAGAGGAGTCAGCAGAACTGATGGGAAGTGCCACGGCCATTGGGGTGCGTGGAGCAACGTGCTTGCCTGTAGCATGCCAGCCCTTGCATGGAGGCTTTGCCAACATTGGTTCAAACGTAGCTGGTCCAGCCAGGGCTCCCCTCAGGCTGGGGGAAGCTGGGTCCTGCAGGCAGAGTGGGGCTGAGCCACCTCCAGGCTCTGCCACCAGGCAGGGACCCACGCGGCAGGGAGGGCTGCGCTGCCTCCCGCACGGTTTTAAGGGGAATTGGAGGAGAATTGGGCCCTGACATTTAAGACTGAATTGGACTGATATTTAAAACTGAGATAAACTGACATTTGGAACAGTCCCACGCTCCGTTGTTTTGTTGTTTTTCATTCTTTGCAGGGGTGCTTTAACTGACTTGGAGGTGGCCGTGCTCGCAGGGCTTCCTGGTGCTGGACCATGGCTCTTGCTGTTATTTCACCAGCAAGAAAAAATCCCTTCTGGCTGCTCTGAGCAAGATGCAGGACATCCACGCCCATTAATGTGCTGAAACAAGAGCAACAAAACAGCTCGAGACAGGAGCCAGGCACAAATGTGATGTTCCCAAGCCATCGGTAGGAATGTCAGGTTAAACTGCATTTAAAACAACGACAACGTTGGGGAATGGCGTTAAAAGAACTGGGTTGGTTTGATGCTGGGCTGGGCTGTGCCCTCAGCTCCCTTCACCAGCACGGCCCCGTGGCTTCCAGTCCCACCGGGGAGCGTTGGCTTCTTTCAGAGAAGTCCTATCAGGATTTGGAATTGCTTTCTGCAATTGTCTTTATTGCTCGAATAAAAGTTTGGTGGCTGTTTTTTACTGCAAACCTTGATAGGAGTTTGAGAGAATGCCGTTCCGCTCAAGTTGGACTTGCACAAAGCAAAAAATCCAAAGACAAACGCTCTGCAAACAAGTTACCAATTGCGAACTTTATAACGATGCCAGCTATGAACAATAGACCCGTTGGATTCTTCTCGCCTTACTTCCCATAGCAATTTTTTTTTTTCTACAAGGTCATTTTAGGTCTTCAGTCCCAATAAGCATTTGCTCTGTAAGCCACTGCAGACAGAGCTGTCTTCAGCCTTTCGGCTCGGAGGGAGAAACCCAGTCATGCTGCAGGATCCTTCCCAAGTCCCCGTGAACCCAGCACGCCTTTATTTCGCCTGTGATGATGCTGCCTGGGGGCTGGGTGGCCCTGGGCTGCTCCAGGCTTTGGCCACGTCCTGCTGAAGGCAGCCCTGGTGCCAACCAGAGCGAGCTTTTGGGGCGAGATCCTGGCCAGGGTTTTCCCCGGAGCCGCCAAGTTGCCGTTTAGCAAGAGTTCCCATTGTTGCACAGATGAATCCAATAACCGCGATTTGTTTTGCAAAGCAGGGCTCGGCTCCCTGTAGCTGGATGATATTTTCATCCACTGACATTTAATAGAGCTGTTTCAAAACGAGCTGAAAACGCTTAACTTCTGGAACTCCTTTATTTTTTTAAAGTCTTATATAAATCAGCTTTTAATTGCCTGTTGGGAAGTGTTGTTAGTAAACAGCTCCATTTGCAGAGATAGCAAAACCGAAAATAAAGGCAGGGCCTGCTCCGGAGGCCGCGTGCTCACCAGCCCTGCGAAAACCAGCTCAGAACTGCTCTGCTCGTGGCACATTTTGGGAAACAGTGCTAGTTTCCATAGCCACAAAGCTGTCAGATAATGTCCTACATCTCAGACAGCGTGCCCACGATTAACTGCTTCCTCCAGCTTCTGGACCGTGGTTTGCTCCAGGGTAAAGTTAGGAGAGGGCCCTGGGGAGAGGGACGGCCTCTGCCTTGGGGATGGACAGCCAGCTCCTGAGCCTCCTGCTGCGGTGGAGAGTCGTTACATGGGGTGGGTTTGATGGAGACTCGGAAATGGATTTCACTTCATGAGGGTCAGCTTTCTTCAAACGATCTGCCAAGACTTCAAAACTCCAAGGAAGACAGGAGATAAGAAATTAAAACCTTCGAAACGTAATTTCAGCCTGCTGTGCTGCCGTGTCTCTCCGTTTCCACCACAAAGGGCTACCAGATGCCTCCCTTTCATGTTCAGAAGCGTTTCATTAATTTACATTCCCATGAACACGAGAAATCAGAGGACCAAGGCTGACTCGTGCCTGCCATGGGCCCTGTTGGCCTTCCAGGCCCAGTGCCATGCTTGGGGCTGTGCAGGCCTGCTCTGCGCGGCCGCTAATTGCAGATGGTGATCAGTGAGTCCAGGGGGGAGCTCAGTCCTTCTGCCTGCAAAGTGATGACTTCGGAATTGGTTTAATTCACTGCCAACCTCACCCAGACTCGGCACTGGAGCGTTTCTCCCTTGGAGAAGACACCCCATGAACCTGGGCTGAAGGGAAAGGCTTGCCGAAATGTCTGGAGGATCCTCATCACAAGGCAACCTGCAGGAGCAGCTTTCAGTGAAGTGTAAGAGCACATCCCGGCAGGAGGGCCCAGGTGAAAAGGTGGCTTAGGATACTCGCTTCCTGATGCGCAGGGAAGATGTGAATGGCATCACCTACATGCCAGAGATCTCAGGAGCAGCGAGATGCTGATCCTCCCTCACCAGAGCAGCTCAGGGTTCCACAGCTCTCAACATTCTGCAGGAATTTCACTGTCCTCGTGGCCAGGACACACTCAGACAAACAACACCTTGCCAGCAGTGCCAACCTAATCAATTTACCTCATCAAGCTCCAGCATCTAATTAGAGGCTCTCCTGCCTTCGTTCCCAGGCTGGGTTTAGCTCATCCTGGAGGCAGCGTTGCCCTTTTATTACTTTCTACAACTTAATCACTCTGTTTTAAAGACGTTTTCGCTGAATTGCTCAGAGGTTAGCACCTCTGTCAATTTACGTCAATAACCTCTTCTTTTTAAAATTAATTGCTATTAATTAATCACTATCTGAAGCAGTTTATTGGTATTGATTTGCTCGCTTTTGTATGCTTCTATGAGATATCTGCTCCTCCTCACTGTGTTTGTTTGTTCTTGAGCTACAGAGCCCATAGAGGTGAGCATTGGTTGGCAGCCAGGCCCAGATGAGCACCAAAATCCCAATAATCATCTTTCTGAGAACAGTTATTGCTATTGTGTTCTTTATTTTTGTTATTTTCACTTTCTGAACATTCTGATTCATTTTAAACCGAAACGACATAGCCACTGTTTCAGACCCGTTTGTAGGCTTTTGGAAATGAGTCCTGGTTCGAGATTTCAGGCATGATTTTTCCTATGTGCATGCAACGAAAAGAACCCCATGGACTGTCCTGGCAGCCACATTTCACTGGTGGTTTCCGTCGCAGTCAAAGCAGTGCTTCATTTCATTGTCAGCCTAACAAAAGCCTCTGGGCACATCAGAGCAAAGCCTGCAGGCATTTCAGTGGGACCAGAGCACGTCCGCAGCCATAGCACGCCTTCCCCTCCTGCAGGTGCAGCAGGAAGTGACTCTGGCAGCCCATGTATTTCTCACTCAAACTGCTCAGAGGGGCTCAGCATCACCCAGCCCGGCAGCAGCTCCTTCCCTGCCCGGGGAGGTGAGGACAGTACCAGACATCTCCGTGCAACGTGCACCTTCCAGCTGCTCCTCCGTGCCAGCGGGGGACAGAATCACAGCAATGGAGAGGCATTAATTTGCTTCAGGTTTTGTGATGCTATTGGCATTTTCTGCTGGGCCTTTTTTCTAGTGTAATCAAATAGCTGTGATCGATGCATTAAAAGCCAGGCTCTGTGATTAGCTCTCAGCGCAGCCATCAGCAGTCAACACGCAGCTATCAGCAGCGTGCTCGTCAGCTTCAGTCCCATCAAACTCAAGTTTTATGTGGATTTCAAGGAGATATCCCACACGCTGGGGGGCTGAGCTCAGCAGGGGATGGTGCCGTGGAGAATGCAGAACAAGGGCTTGTTTAAATCCATCTTATAACTCAGATTGGTTTTATTTTAACAGAGCAATCAGTGACAGGACTGGGATGCTTCAGACCTCACCTCCTGGCCTTACAGCTCTTGGGGCACCCTTAGGCTGGGGCATCCTCAGGTATCACTTTCTCACCCAGGAGGAGAAATGAGAATCAGCAGGACCCATCTCATTTCTTTCCGTGGGGATGAACAACAAGGAGCTCCTCGTGCTGAGCTTTCCACCAGCTTTTTCTGGGCCACTCCCCAGTTAGAAGCAGGCAGTGGTGTTCCTGCTGATGGGCAGGTTTCCCAGTGCTTGCCAGACCCCATGGCTGGTGACACCCAATGGCCATCCCGAGCCCATGGCTCAGCACCGCTGCGCTGGGTCCGGGATCCACGGGAGCGGGGCCATTTCTCAGCCTCTGAAAAGCTGCAATTTCTCCTCTCGAAAGCGTCAGGAGATCCCCTGGGATGTTGTCAGCTGCTTTTGCCGCCTGGAAAAAAATTGTCATTTTTCTTTTTAAAGAGTGCTTCAATTATTATCACCAGGCCTCGGGGCACTTCACCCCAAATCACACGATGTTATTTCAGGTTTCTCTGTTACCACAAGCGTTCAAAACCAGCTGCTTAAATCCAGTTTTCAAAAGTGAATTGGGCATTTAGCAGCCTGAGCATCTCTCAGCATCCCAGGGACGTGCTGCCAGCCAGGTCCTCCACGAGCCTTCCTCCCAGGGCCCATGACCATCCCGGGAGCATCCTCTGGGGTCCATGGGGTGAGTGAGGTTTGCTGAGCCCTGCACCTCGGAACACCCAGCTGTGGCCAAGCAGGACCCAGCTGTGCATGGCCTGGGCACACAGGGTCACGCACGCTCGCCTGCTCAGCTCCGAAGAAAAACAGGATTATATTTTGTGTATAAGGCTTTGTGGGATTAAACATTGCTGAATTTGAAAGGCTAATTACTTCTCGGGCAGAGCCTATAGGATTTTTTTTCCTCTGAATTCTCTAATGACTGTGTTTATGGGTAAGTTTCCCTGAGTACCTCCAAGACTGAAAGCTTTTTTTTTTTTTTTTTTTTTTANTTTTTTTTTTTTTTTACAAGACAGATGGAGATGTTCTTTCCAAGAGCGAGTAATATTTAACCTTAAGCACTTTCAAATCCGGCCTCAGGAATATTGAGATGAAAGCCTCGTGGCACTAAGCTGCTTTCAAATGGATATGACAGAAAAGCTGCCTGGACGTTTGTCTCCCCGAACCGCCGCTCTGCTTAGCATGCTGCCGGCGTGCGCGGGCTCCTCGAGGAGGTCCGAGCAGAATAAATACTTGTCTTTCCCATTGCATTCTCGACCCTGCTCTTGCTGTTGCCTTTCTTTCGAGCATCACCCACTGAGCATGGAGCTGCTGCTGGCGTCACTGTGCCGGGCTGCCTGCAGGGACACCCTCCTTCCTCTGCCCTGGAGGAGGGACAGGCACGGGTCCACCTCCTGGTGTCCCAGTGCCAGGGCTCCGATGTGCATTGCCCATGCTGGAAGTCAGTGTGGCACGCCAACATCCCATGAAGGAAAGCACAATTTTATCCCCTTCTTCCCAGCAGCTCCAGGCCCAGCACAAGGGCAGAGGGATCCACTTGGTCCATTATTTCCAATTATTTAAGTGCACAGCAAAGCTCGCCAAGCACCACGCGCTGTGTCTCATCACTTAACCCCTTGAAACCAACCTTGGAGTGTTGGAAACCAGAGCAGGTGACCCACCCACACATCAACATGGCAACATTCAGCCAATAATAAGTGGAGAAAAGTGAGATAGGAAAGGAAAACGCATTTACAAGAGCTTTTCCTTCCTTTCCCTGTTGATGTGGATTCTTTGCAAAGTGGATCCTCGTCTCAGCAGCCCCGTGCTGGGGGTGGGATGGCTGCTCCTCCCCTCCTCACCCCGCCTGGGGCAGCAGCAAGGTGAGGCAGCCCAGCATCCCCCCTGCAGCCCCCGGGTCCTGATCAGGATATGAAACCACAGCACTGCACAAAGCGGCCAGGTCCCTCTGCACAACTGTTGAACTAAGAAATCATTATCATCAGACAGAAGAGAAGTATGGATGATGGATAATAGGTCTCTCCGCTGCCCAGCGATCATTATGCTCCTGCCGATGAGGCAGCGGCTGCCTGAAGTCCCATTAGCAGACGATGGGCTGTCTGTCGGGGGGAGGATGCTCAGGGCTGGGAGCTCCCCCAGCTGCCATCACCCCACAGTGGGGGGACCAGGACGACCAGTCTGTGTGCAAGACAGAAGGGACACAGAAACTGGGAAACTCCGGGCAAAAGGCGAATTGCAGCTTCCTGCAGGGACCTGGAGGCACGAAGCGCATTTGCGGAAGTGCTAACGAAGCTCTGAGATAAATCTGAGTGTTGGCAAATGAGAGCCGGCTGCTGGCGGCCCTGACATCTGCTTGGCCCCGCGTGGGTTCAGCCGTTCCCCTATCTGCGGTCTGGAACGCTGTGGGCACGCTCGGGTCAAGGCAGCTTTCTGCTGAGCCTTTCATGGAATCGCCCGGGGAAAGAGGGCATCACCGGGTCCCGGGTGCTGGCACTGAGGAAAGTTCATGACATTCACCGAGTCACTGGGAGTCTGGAGAGCTGGGAAAGCAGGAGCATCATGTGGCAGAGCCCTGGCAACTTTTGAGCAAACCTGTGGGCTCCTGGTGTGCTTTCCCAAACCAGGCGGATGGCTGAGAAATGCCACTGAAGGAGACGGGCGTCCCCTGGCTCAGGTCTCCCAGCAGAGCCCACGGCAGGGCTGGTCGGGTCCTCACCCACTGCTCGGTGCTGCCCACGTCACACAGCTCTGCATCCTGAATGCAGAACTCACAGCCGGCAACGCTGTACACTTGTGCAAAAGCATTTGTGAGCCCGAGCAACGTTGAGCAATCTTTGAGAAAATGTGTTTTAAATCACACCTACCTCAGATTCACCAGTCTGCAGCCTGTGTGTGTGACAGTGAACATCCTCCAGTCCCTGCTGTGCTCTGCTCTGGAAGTGCCCTTCCTCCAGCGCTTTGTCCCAGGACCAGGCAGTCCCAGCAGCGTGGCTCGTCCTGCCCGCACCTCCCGCTGGGGACAGCAAAGGACAGGAACTGCTTCTAGCTGGAAATGCACTTAAAAATACATTCTGGGGGTTTTCCTTTGACTATTAAATAATAGGAATCCACTTTCTGAACTGCAGGAGGTGTAAGGCACTGTATGGGTTATCCTTCAAGTCATTTTGAAAATCTTCAGGTCTCCCCCTCGGAGCTCTCACAGCTATTGAGTAAAACAAGAGCAAAACCCAAACCGGTACCAACGTTCTTTGTCTGTTGTTTGAAGAAGTAAATATCCTTGGTAAGTTTTAGCAAAGCACTTACAAGAGAGTGGCTTGGATGAAGTCCAGACTGTTCAATGGTTAATATATTATTCATATTAATAAAATAACGTTTGGAGGGATACCGTGAGCCCTAATACATGTACCAAGATCAAGGTTTTTGTAGTCAGCTGACAACTATGGACCAGCTGAGGATTTCCCACCTTTCTCTGAAATTTATTGTGGGGTGAAGAGATAAGTTTCACCCTGCGTCACTGACAGGGCTCCAGTGCATTCAGCATTGGTAATTTCTGAGCAAAGCTTCTCCATTTGGCCTCAAAGGGTGGCACTCAGCTTTCAAACCAGGGATTGGAAAACTGAGGGCTGGGTTAATTGCAGAGGGAGACCTTTCACAGCTGGGTTGGTGATCCATTACAGTTGGGTTGGGACACCCACCACAGCTGGGTTTGGTGGATATGGGACCATGAATGCGCAGCAGAGCCATGATGGGCTCATCAGACCTCAGCCAAGTGCCAATTTCTGGGCAGGACACAAAGTCTGCAGACCTTAAGGACCTCAGAAAAGCCATACACATCCCTTGATGGGCACTCCCATTGAGCAGCCCCTCACGCTGGCCAAAGCTGTCCCTCCGTTCTGCTGGAGCAGCCCTTCGAGGCACTGAAACCCCCTTGCCAGACCAGCAGAAAACAAATGAGCTATTCGTAACCCTTAATTTAAACAGCTACCGAAGTAATAGCATAAATAGTATAATGCAATTGTAATGGATGATGAATTATGTATACGGCCTCACCCCTCTTTGAATATGCATGAGGCAGGAACTGGGGAAGTGGAGCGGTGTTGCTGCTGGGTTGCTTACTCAGACCCTGGTCCATCAGGAGTCCCTGTGGGGCCTGAGGGGACACTGAGCCCGGGGGCTGCACAACTCCGCGGTGCCAGGACGATGCAGGAAGGCCGGGGTTTGCGTCCCGCACTGCTGATTCAGCACTCATACAGCCAAAGATTTCAAGTGTCTGGTTCCTGGGTGGGATTTCTGGGTGCAGGGACAGGGAGGTGTTCTACATCCGTGCAGATGTGGCACTTGGGGGCATGGCTCAGTGGGCACGGTGGGATGGGCTGGGGATGGACCCAGTGACCTGAGA
Organism: Penelope pileata; assembly: GCA_013396635.1. Lineage (NCBI taxonomy): Eukaryota > Metazoa > Chordata > Aves > Galliformes > Cracidae > Penelope > Penelope pileata. The sequence continues at coordinate 162,019 of WBMW01004563.1, read as the reverse complement.
GGTCTTTTCCAACCTTAATGATCCCCACATGCATGAAAAGATGAAAAGCATGATGCGTTCTGGCTGCCTGACACTTCAGTTCTAGGAAATTTTACACAAAACACACAAAATCCACAAAAAAAACATCCAATGCCAGAAGATTTGCTCACAGTTATCAGTGTTCCTCCAGCCGTGCTGGTAAAGGCCTCTGGACATACCCTGCTCCTACAAGCACCTGTGAGCCAGACACAAACATCACAACCAGCCCTGGCTTGTGTAGCCTCTGTACTGCCTGGCATAAGAATCAGGAAAACATCAAACTAGGTCTAGGAGCTGAAGCAAATAAATTAATTTCAGTGGCAGGAATAAAGAGGATCTAATTAGAAGTCCCTCTGCAGCGCCTCATTAGTGTGGTTGGTAAGCAAATGAAATTTCAGCCATGGTGCGTGAGACTGTCTGTCTTGGGCTATTTTTGGGATTCACAAAGTGCCAACAACTGTGTTTGCTCGCAGATTTTCTCCATCAAACTTCGAGGCCTTCCCTGGTGCTGCCGCTCCATTGGCGTTCCCAGGGCACTTCCCTCGGCTCAGTCAGGGACTGGAACAAATCGAAGCAGTTTTGGGAGACCAATGGATTTGAACCATCTCATTGCACAGATGTAACCCCACAGAGTAAGGTGCTGCTTTTACGTCTGAATACTTCATAAAAGTTGGAAGCGCCGTCCCCAGTGATTAAATTAATAATTTTTTTTCAGATGAAACCGTGCCACTGCTCTCCAGTGCCAGAGAAACCCTTACGATGGGATGGGCAGTGCTGACCTCTGTTCCCAATCCCCATTTTCCAGCCCCAGTTCACGAGTTTTAGGTTTTTCAGCAGGAGATGGGCTCCCCTGCCCCTGGCTCTCTGTGTACCATGGGTCTGGGGCTGCTTCCTGGGGCAAAGCCAGAGAAGACATTGCAATTCTTCAGGGGAATTTAATAATAATAATTCATATTTTTTTTCAATAGAAGATTGCTGCAAGGAAAAGGCATGCCCTTCTGCAACCTGCAGATGATGAGACCTGGTGCATCTGCAAGCAAAGGCCCACGGCAGCTTCCTGCCTGCCAGGAGGTGCTCAGTCCTCCCCACACATACGCAATGACAACACAGAATTAGAGGAAAAAAGGTGAAAAAGCGTGGCAGGCCCTGCTCCCAATTCAGAAAGCTGGGATAGCAACCATGTCCCAGCTTCTGCCTCCTTTGCAGCTCAAACTTTGCCACCTTTGGAAGCCATATGGATCGGGACTGAGACGTTCAAATTCCACACCCAGAATTCAAGCACTGCCTCTACAGCACATCTCAAGCCTTCAGCAGCAGCCTTAAAAAGCCGATGTAGGCATAGGGAATGCGTTCTGCAATTGCTTCTAATGCAAACATCAGCCTGAACTGGGCTGGGTTGGTGCGGGGATTACATAGGATTGGACGTATAAATTAGTATAAAGTTCTTAATAGATTCTAAGCCAATGCCTACGATTAGCATCTTTATTGAAAAATATTGCAGGGATTAAATTCAGGCTCTGTGTACTGCCATTCTGCTTTGTGATATTAATGTCTAGAAATCGGGCCACACGGGATGATTCATAAAGTTTAGATACCAGAATAATATCTTAAGGCAAGAATGATTTGATTTCTTCTCCCCGAACGTGTTGCCATAGATTTTTCTAAATGTTTTACAAACAGTTATTAAAAGCACATTGAGAATCTGAATTCCCCGCGGGCAGAATGTTTTTGTGCTTAACTTTCATTTCATTCAAAACCACATATGGTCGGACTCGCTGCAGAACACCCCGAAACACAACCAGCCATCAGAAGGGCACCTCTGGGTGCAGGCAGGATGGGGTGCTGGGGGGGAAAGGCTCGTCCTCACCCCGGTGACAGCATTGTGGGGTTTTCCTTGGGTGCTCCCCAATATCACACCCATTGGAGGCACACCCTGCCTACAGTTCTGCTCCTGGGACATGACCAGAGCATGCCTGCCTTTAGCTGCTGTTCAGAGTTTTAGAGAATACATCCATCAGCTTTTGGAGTTAAATAGTCCATAACTGAGTAAATCTATGGGAATTTAAAAAAAAAAAAAATTCCAACACCCCTTTTCAAACCCGCCTCCCCTTAATGGCACTGTAAATTTCCATGTCATATTCCTCGACGCCGCTGCCCTTAATCTGACAGTGTCAGAAGGATCTATCTTCATTTTCTCACTCTTTTCATAATCTAATCCTCAGCTCTAACATGCAATTAGTGCCCTCCTCGCCCCCCGCATACCGAGCAGGCTGATTGCTACAGCTTTCACTGTGCAATCCATTTAGCGCGGAGGCTCGTAATGAATATGTACATTTTGAGGACCCCGGCGAGGCGGGTCACAGGCAATCAACCTTGAATTCAATTACGCGAGTCAAGGTTAATGACTCGGCGCAGTGGTCAGAGGCATTCAGCGTCCCGCAGATTAAATCAGCCTGTCACAGCTGACAATGCCAGCACGAGGGACGGGGACCCAGATAAGATGGTGGCAGCCCGTGGCCGGGCCGGTGCAGGGCTCTCTGCCACCAACCCAGTGGTGGGGTCCCTGATGTAATTAGCAACACATGGAGCTGACCCCTGGGAGCACATCACAGCGGGACACGGGGCTGGACCCAAAGGGTTTGGGCGTGCTCTGGGTCGGAAGGTTTGGAACAACCATAGGATTGGGGCTTCCGTGGTGCACCGTAAGAACTTTGAGAGGTGTCCCACAGCCATCGGGGCTCGGCGGTGCAGCCCTGTGTGGATGGCGTCCAACCTAACGGGGGGCTCTGGTGGGACTCCTTTGGTTCAGGGTCACCGCGCATAAAAGCTGTTTGCTATGATGAACTCATCCCACACAGTGCTCACAGAAACCCCCACCAGACTGTGCCTCTGCAGGAGTCGTGGAAGCATTAAGGTTGGCTGCTGACCTCAGTGGTCTCCTCCAAGGAGGTGATTGCCCCACAGCAAGGTGCAGAGGGCTCTTTGGAGAGCCCAGAGACATGCTCACGCACATCCTCTGAACTCATGCATGACGTGGCCCCCAGTTTCCTGGCTGTGATGGGAGCCAGCTCTTGGTTTGCCTGAAACCAACGGGAGTGACTGTGCAAGATTTTGAGTTCCTTATGCTCAGATCTGGAAAAGTGGGAACTGAATTAACCACAACTTGGCAAACGGGCACAACTCTGCAGGAAAAACCCACCCAGGGCAAGGCACTGGCTTTTAAGACTTGGAGCCAAAGTGTTCATAGTGGTGTCCCATGTACAGCTGGCACAACGCAGTCCCCAGGAGCAGGATGCTGATACCCAGACCCCCACTGGCACTAAGCACTTGTGATGCACTGTGTCAACCCCCCACTCATTAACACCCCCAGAGCACAGATTGATTTTTTGGTCATTGCAATAGCCAAATTTGAGCACCCTCCCACAGTGCCAGGGGTCCTACACCCATCCAGCCCCCCACAGGCATGCCAGCTCCAGCTGAAGGCATGGGGTTAGGTTGGGCTCTTTGGGTGACATGTTGCTGCCTTGGGGACCCCAGCAGCATCCCCCCCACCACCACTGCTTGCAGCGTGCAGGGAGTTATTGAGTGGTGCAGACAAATTAAACACATCAATAACGTGCGACTGCCTGAATCTTTTCAATAAAAACAAATTATGAGTTTTATGTATGTAAAGCAGCGTCGCTCGGTGTGAAGAATCTTTTGCATGTGATTTATGCTGTTATTAATGACGGGGCAATTTTTAGAACCCAGTCGCTGCTGCAATTTCAGGGCCATTACGTTGCATTTAGCACAAATTCATACTGAATGGACTTTTCAAAATGCCTTTCCCACGCACAGTCTGCTGGTAGCTTTTAAAATAGAAACCCCTTGTTTTGTTTATTTTGTCATCTTTCACTTCCTTTCCACCAGGAGGGAAAAGCCAAAGGAGAGCCCAAACAGGGGCTTTGGCTCACACAGCTCAGCTCACAGGAGACGCAGCCTGGGAGCCCGCACGGTGCCGTCAGGGCAAGCAAATCCCTCATTGCTGAGCCCAGGGGGGAAATAAAGGGCTCCTGTGCTGGGGTGTGCTTGGAGTTTTATTGCAGTGTTGCAATAGAGATGCCCTTGTGTAACGCATATGAATTGTTCGCTACCATTACTGATAGAAATAGAGAAAAAAATGAAAATATTGGGTTTATAATCCCCTTCTGCTACTTGGAAACTGAAGAAACTCTTAGCTCCTGCATTATAAATTAAATACTTGGAAAAACAGCTCTCAGGGGCAACAGAGAAACACGCAAGCTCAACCATATGACTTTGCAACAGATTTGAAAAACTCCCCATACATTGGAGCTAAATACCTGCAGAGCCTGCGGTCTCCAGCTTCTCTCTGGGCTGTGTCCATGCACAGGATGAAGACGAACAAATGCAGCACCCAGCAGCAAACTCCAGTTGAAAATGGCTGCACTGGGAACAAGCGAGAACCAGGCAGCTGGCCCTGAGAGCCTGTAAATACCTTCAGGATGGGCAGGTGAGAAGCATTTCCTGACAATTACTCCAATTAAAGTACCCGCTGCTGCAGCCAGAGAGGTTGCTGTAGGCTGGGTTCACCACCCACAGGGTGGGTGATCCATCACTGCAGGCCTCTAGTTGCTCTAACAAATTTAATAACCAGAATACAAGATCACATCTTGTAGGTTTTATTTCAGTTTTTTTTTTCTGAGTGTTTTTGTGGTTCCCTCAGCAAAGTTCCCCCTAAGTTGGTCAGCTCCTCCATTTCAGTTGCACAAAACGCCCGTCTCTGCCACCACGTGAAGACGGACACATGCCATTGGCAAATTTTGGAAACAAAATATTATCTTTCCCTGCTTTGAAAGCACAGCTCACACTTGACCCAAGGAAATAAGTGCAGGAGCAGGGCTGGAAAGCCAGGGGACAGCCCCTGTCCCTCTGCAGGGGACATGGCAGCAGCAGAAGGGGACAGGCAGTGCCCAGCGAGGTCCCCCCAAACCCACCTTCCTGGGCAGACGAGGAGTGCTCTGCCTGAGCACTGCAGGTTAAATACAGCTTTCAAAAGGATTTGTCAGGTAAATGTTATGGATCGCTGCGATTTAATTTATGGGATTAGTTTGACTTTCAATTACTGGGCTTCACACTGAATCACTTTATATTTTGAGCTCTGTAACGAGCACTCCTTACACTCGATCTTTCATTTAGAGAAGGATTATCAATAATTAGACACCGTGGCCTTATTGATCAGCTCATCAATAACCACATTAATCATCAGCAGTCTGAAAACAATTCACTCTTTGCATTAGAAGGAACCAGGGTGATCACATTAGCATCCTTTGCTGCAGGTGGGGCCTTTGTGACAGGCACTGCTGCTGAACACACCATGGCTTTGAATACCTTAATCCAGTTTGGGTCATTCTGTCTTAATTGGCCACTGCTTATTTGTCACCATCAACACATTTTTTCTCGTGGAAAGTATCACACATAGAGGCTGAGTCTCCGAAGATGCCACACATGAATAATGCAGAAGAAATATCTGAATGTTGTCCCCTGCTCGTGGTGATTGACACTGGGTAGATTACAGAGGAATATAAACTTCCTTGCCATGCAAGTTGGCTTGCTGGCACCTTTATTTTAAAATGAAGCCTTCAGAAGCCCGGTGCTGCTGGGGAATTCCCAAACTACACCTCCTGAAGCACAGGTAATGGTGCAACGCTTGCAAACACACCCACAGAGAACTGAAAACCAGCAACGTGGTGGCTGTGCTGCTCTGCGGGCCAGCAAAGGCACCAGCTTGTCCAAAACCTTTCGTTTTTCCTGCATGCTTGGTGTCTCAAACCACAGCATAACCCTGGGAGTGGAAATGTTTGATACCTTCTGACACATTTTTTCCTAAATTTCAGCTTAACAATCCATAAATCCACTCACTTTCCATGGAGGGATGCTTGAAAAATCCTATTTTTTGCCAAAACACAAAGGATACTCCTAATTTGCACCACTAAGAGTCCATGCTGCCTCCCCTTTCCCTTTGTCATTTAAAATTTTCCCAGGCATTACTAATAATTATACCTTCCTATTGTCCAAGTTGCATTTGGTTTACTTAATACTGAGTGGAACTCCTGACTGAGTTTGTGTTTGCCACTCCTCAGCCATAAAGGACATTTACAGCCAGCCCACTCCATGAATCAGGTAGGAAAGCAAGAAACCACCCAATAAATTATCCTAATCTGCTGTAAAACTGATCCCGGCAATTAATTCAGTCAATTGTGTTCAAGCAGCTGGAAAGCAGCCTCGATAACGCAATCACTTTGGTTATTTCATTGAGCAAAATCTAAGAAAGTTGTAAAAATCACTCAGAGTAGCACAAAGCTATCGTTTTATTTGTCGATGTTGTGCAAACGTTGGGCTTGCTGGGGAAGGACGTTGGAGATGTGATCGTCAATCCCCATGGCTCAGGGGAAATCAAGGATTTGTGTGGGGAAGCAAGCCTTGGGACCTCAGCAAGGGTTGTGCTCGTTGGGAGGGTCAAGCAGGAATCCAGGGCTTAGTCCATAGCAGGGAACAAACAAGATGTTCTTGGTGTTTGTTAGTTCTCTTGATTTGCCCCCAGTATTCATAGAATCCTACAACGGATGTAAAGATGCCCTGGGAATGGCCATCAGTGCACAAATCTGGTTTTTTTTGGGGTATTTGGGCCTGTCTGAAGGGCAATGCAGACTGCCACCCACTCAGCTGCATGGACCGGGTGGTGAAGCCCATCCCGGTGCTCCCTGCCAGGCACATCGCCATTCTTTCAAACCATAAAAACATTTCTGAGCCACATCTCCTCGCTCTTTGAATTAACAAAGGACTCGCTGCTTGAGAGAGGAGCATGTGCTTTGAAACCTGTGCTTGCAATACTCAGAGCATGAGGACTGCAGTAACTCAATGGCTCGTATCCGCAGCTCTGTTTTTCTGGCTTTATTGGGTGTTTGTCCTTTCCCTTAGCTGGGTGTTGTGTTCCTCGCCAGCAAAGGGCTGCACGGAAACCACTGGGCGCTGCCCTGGATCCCAGCACCGCTGACATCCAGAAGCTGTGGTTTCCTCCACTTTCTGGCAAGAGATTTCTGATACAAACATCAGATCTGACCCATGGGGACTAACATGCGCTCAGCTGAGTCCCCTGCCAAAGCACCATCCTTAACACCCAAGCCTTCTTGAGTTAGGGTCAACACTTCCACAGCCACAGAGCATTCATCCCATTTTCCCTTTTCATCTCTCAGCACCCGAGCACGCTGTGCACGAGGAGGGATTTGGCTTGGCAGGAGCAGGTCTTCCCGAGCTGGTGTGGCTCGACACCTGCCTGCGTCCTTCCCCATCCCTCGGCTCCTTTGGCTGCACAAGGACACGTGCAATGCGCGGGGCCGGCACCGAGCGCGACGTCCCCGCAATAAACCCCGGCTTAACGGCCCCATAAAAACAGCAATTACGACACGAGGGGATCTGAGGAAGGGCTGGCGCGGGGAGGCCTCCCTCCTTTTGATGTTTATGGCCACAGCGGAGCAAACAGGCACAGTGCTGGTTTTCATGAGCGCTCCTTAGCGTGCAGTATTTAACATTTGGTTCCAATCTTCACGGTGACATCGTGCGCTTTCATTACGCCATTGTCTCAGAAATGGCACGGGCCGTAGCGGCTGTAATTCATCTTTTGTGCCGTGTAATTTGGAGCAGTCCGGGCCAGAGAGGAACATCTGTATGGGGAGGCCGGTGTCTGCGCACCCCGGACTTCTGCTCTGGGACGTGTTATAAGGTCACTTTCCTCATAAACTTCGTTATCGCTGTTGGTTTTATTCATTATATTTGACATATTAAGCTTCTGTATCTTGGCATAAAGGACACAATATTGCAGCATATTGGCAAGCTCATTTGCTTTTCACAGCCAGTGTTGTGTCCAAATATCAGTCCCCGGGGAGCGACACGTGTATATAGACTGCAGGAAAATGAGCCTCAGCAGCAGGTGGCCTTTTGCAGCCTAATGAACATGGCAATCTGTTACTATCACGGCAAGGCTTTTCACCAGACAATTAGGCAACTAAGCATGTAATTATTCAGGCCAACAAGAAGTGGCTCTTCTCTAATTTCATCTTTTCATTGCTGTTTACTCACCCACACTCCCCTCATTAATGAGAGATTTTCCAGTCTATGCTAATTGGTTTCAATAACATTCATTTCGGTTGAAAGGGAACGATTCTGTTAATTGAGAATCGAAAGCATCTTTTCATTTCAAGTGCGTCCTGCTATGGAAATCCGAACGCTCTCAACAGGTTCGAGCTAATGAAATTAAGTTACACAGCCACTGTAATAGAAATAAAGCAATTTATTTTCACCGGAGCATGTGCTGTAGGTCCCGAACAATTAATCCGGCTCACTCAGCAGCCAAAGGCGTTGGTTAAACCGCCGCGCTGTTGGGATGACCTGGAAATATTTAATGAGACACCAGTTCCTGAACGGCTGCTGGACAGAAAGAAGCACACAGCGAGGTGCCCGGGGGACGGGGCTCCCCCAGCCTGGGACCCCCAGCGGGACCCGCCGGGCTGCCATGGCCCAACCCACGATGGCCAAAAGGGCTGTGGAAGCATAATCCAATTTCTGCAGTATTTAGGGACTGGAAAGCAAGAGCGAACCAAAGAGCAAGAAGAAAATGCTCCTTTGCCTCACTGACCGTAAGTACCGGGAACTATTTCTAATGAAAACTGATATTCTCGATGATCTCTGTAATTCCTAGTGCTCGGGCTTTCAGAAAATTTTGGCTGGCGAAAAGGCACAAGACCACATCTGCAGGGCAGGCAGCTCGGTGACGCAGCACGGAGCGGTGGCTTCACAGCGGGAGGGAGCAGGAATTCCCACAGCATCCACACCTGAGCGCGGGGACAGAGGATGGAGCGTCCAAGGGCACGCGGGAAGTCGGGGTAGCTCCATGTGTAATCAGTTGTGAAAGTGCAGGGTTGTATGTACAGGGCAGCATACACTTAAAGTTTCTTATGGTCATCCAAAATATTTCCATAAATAACCAAATAAAAATCCCCAAATCATGCATTTTCTTGGCTGGATGAACTCCGACGGGAAACTTCCAGATTTTCCTGTCTCTCTGGAGCTAAGTGATGCTGCAAAATAGATCTACCAGGAGTGAAGTCACAGCGACTGACTTTTGTTTTTATCACTGCTGATGAAGGCAGGACCTGGTACAACTCCACAGGATGAGTGAGCAGGGCGTAGCTCTTCCAGCTGAACTGACTGGAGATGCCCTTGGCACTGCTGGCAGCAGGAGCCCAGGCTCACTGCTGCTGTGCCTCACCTGGGCTTGGTTTGGGAGCACTTGTGTGTGTGCAGGGCACATACATACAAATGTTTTTTGTTTTTTTTTTCCAAAATGCATAATAGACCTCGGCTTACCCAATAACGCACCGTAGAGTGTTGTGAATATCCCAAGGCATTGTGTCTTTATCTGTAGCCCCTCGTGCTGGTGCTGGTGCTCCTGGGGTTGCCCAGCCCCACGCACCCAGCCCCTGCACATCTGCATAATCCATCACGGCGTTTCCGAGTGGGATCGATGCATGGCACCTGGCTCTGGCGACGCGTCCATTTGCATGAGATAGATCTCACAGCTCCTCTCTGCTAAAACGTTGTGGCTGATGAAACCTCACATTATGGGCATGGACAGAAGGCAGAGAGATTTATTTTTTCTCAGTTTGGGGTTGGGGGTTGGACTGATCCCCAGAGGTTCCTTCCAGCTCATACAATTCTGTGACTCTGTAAGGGGGTATTTGGTGTTTAAATCTGATTTTTTCCTACAGAAGTGTTGGAGATGTTTGTAACTCCACCAGTACACTGTGCTTTGGTCTCTGTGTTGGCACCGTCTCTCTGTTGTCACCAGAGGGGCTCAGCACCCTGCTTGCCTGAGCCAGAGCTTGCTGGTTACATCCTCACCATGCAACGCACGCATCATGAACCACAGCCCCAGACAGGGCTGGAGGTGGGTACGTGCTGAATGCCCCAGGATGTGCAAAAATCGGTGGAAATGGAGCAAATTTGGAGAGCATAGGATAGGATCAGGAGCACACAGGCCTGAGTGTGCCAGGTAATTTACTCACTATGAATAACACGAGAAGACCCCCTGAGCATCTTATTGCCAAGCCCAGAGATGTTTGTAACAAATCCCCGAGATGCGTTGGTAAGTGCAATGAGAAAACAGCTATTGAAGCAATGTGAGGCCGGAGCCTGGTGCTGCCCTGAAGACCTGTGCCGTATTTCATCCTTTAAGAGCTATCATTTTACTTAGCGAGCTGCTCGCTGCAATTATACAACGTTTTTCTTGGCCCCCAGCTACATTAAACATCCATTTTATAGCGTTCACCGCATTACCCTGAAAGCCTAGCTCCCAAGCAGGGTTTGTAAAGGGTTATCCTGTAAAAGAGTACACAGTTTCCTCATTAACTTTATGGCTTTACGGCCTCGTTTGGGGGCACAGCAGCTCTGCGGGCGGCCGCCTCCTCTCCCGGCATCCCGCAGCCTCGGCATCGCCAACGTCAGAGTGCTCTGTGATATTTCCCTTTCCCACGCAGTCATGGCCAGCGGGATGACTTTACACGATGCCCACGATGGAGACAGCCAGCCAACATGAATGCATGCGCAATCTGTTATCGCTCCTGCACGTTGCAGGAGTTGCACCATGTCACACAATCCCGATCCGCTCTCCGCTAATTATAGGTAGGTAGAAGGCCGCCAGCCCCACGGTGATCAAGGCTTATTGCCTATTGATAGGTCAGGATTTATTATCGAAAGCACAGCCCAATGGCTGGGGCTTGGCTGGGAGCCATGCGCTGGGGAATAGGGCCGTCAGCGCGGGGTCACCGCTCAGTGCTCTATCAATTAGCAGCCATCCCCCCGCCGCCGCCATCCGCAGCCTAATGGTGATAATGGGTTTTCCTGGCGCTGGTGAATGTGGTGCAGGCTGCGTCAGACCCTGGCAGCTGCTGTGTGCTGGGGGAGAGCAGGATGGGCACCCCCAGTCTGGCTGCAGCAGGTCCCAATGGTGGAACCCAATGGGTTGGTGTTTGCGACAGAATTAAGTTATTACCCTCTGGATACGTTTCCTACTACCACATCCACAATGCTATCTTTGTCATGCCGGTGCCTGCTTCCCCTCTTTATTTTCTCCATTTCTTTGCAACTGGGCTGTAAACACCCACCCTGCCCAGGGTTTTGTGAAGAACGCTTGGGAAGGATGGGAATCTCCAAGCTTTTTGGGTCCTGCCAAGAGCCATCCCCTTGTCCTCAAGCAGGCAGGAATGGCACACGAGCCCCCTTTCCCCGTGCTAATTCCTCACTCCATCCATTCCAGCTCAACACTTCTGATCCAGTAAGGACCCAACATTGCCTCCCGACGTGGCCATCTGAGTCCCCAGCAATGCGAGGTTCATCCACACGCTGCGGGGTCTCCACTCCCCAAAAACGCAGCTGGGGCCGAGGGATGGGGCTGCCCACAGTGGGGAGGTGTCGGCTCCACGACCGGTGTCTCGCTGTCAAGTGAGGCCCCCGAGTGCTGTAATTAATGTCTCGCAGTGCCACAGGTGAATTATGAAGGTGCTATTTCACACTCGGGAATAAATGAACAATTCTACTATAAACCCATTAACGATGTACAGGCAGTGAAGTGCGTAGGTTAATAAAGTGTTCACTAATAAATAAATTAAGATACAGGTAATTAATTATCTGGTTTTGTCATTGCCTAATTTGTGGACCTCGGTGTTCAGGAAGAGAAATTCCTCCTGGATCTCTGCTGCTGGGGCTGGGAGGGCTGATTTCCTCCTTCTGAATATTTCAGTTTGGCTGAACACAGATAAATCATCCAGCCCGTGGCAGGGATTGGAACTGGGTGATCTTTAAGGTCCCTTCCAACCCAACCATTCTGTGATTCTGTGATATGAGCTGCAGGAACAGCACCGGTTGGTCTCAGTCCTGGTGGGTGCACATCCCTACTGGGATGAGCTGGGACATGCTGAGATGAGTTGGGATGTGCTGGGGTGCACTGGGATGTACGGGGATGAGCTATCCTGGGACATGTTGGGATGCACTGGGACGTGTTAGGATTCACTGCCATGTACTGGGGATGGGTTAGAATGTCCTTGGATATGCTGGGACAAGCTGAGATGTGCTGGGGTACCCTGGGGTGTGCAGCACTGTGCTCAGCTGCAGGGGAGGTCCCAGGACCCGTGCACATCCCAGCTGGCACCAGGACCTGTCCATCACCAGCACCGGGCAGAGGAGGGGAGCAGGAATTTGGCAGAGCGCCTTCGGTTTGGAAACTCATCCATCACTGTCATGCTCAGTGCGAGACACATTGTGAAAGCAAGCTGAATTATTTCCAAAGCCATGGCTTAAGGTTTTCTGTGAATTTCTCTGAAGATTCATGAGATGAAGCTACTTTACCAAAGCAAGGCAAGCTTTACTGATGCGGTCTGCTCAGAATACGACAAAATCTGACAGCGATGGTCCATGCTTATACATTGCTCCCAAGCTCTGATGGAGCCTTGGCTGCTGTTGGGTGGGGTGAAGAGCAGCTCACCTTCAGCAGACGCTGCCTCTTGGCTCCTTCTCCTGCCCGGGCTGCACTCTGCAGGGCCTGCAGAGGTAGCACATCACGAACTCCGTCCCCAGGGCACAGCTGCAGGGAGCTCACAGAACCTTCTGGCGTGCTCCTTACCTTCAGTCTGCAAGTGCTAATTTATGGTGCATGAGGCAGGTGTGATAAAAGCCCAGCTCTGCACCCTGTCTGGTGCTGAGTTTCCCCGGGCTGGGCACGGTCGTATTTTTCCATGCATTGAGGAGCTGTGTGTGCAGAGGGGAGCAAGGCTCCCTGGAAGAGGTCACAACCAGTGCTGGAGGTGCCATCTGGGATCCCTGGTCCCCTGTGGTGCTGAAGCCTATGGGACACCCACATTGGCTGGATATTAGGAAAAATGAGGTTGGGTATTAGGAAGAATTTCTTCGCAGTAAGAGCGGTCAGGCACTGGCACAGCTGCCCGGGGAGTGGTGGGGTCACCGTCCCTGGGGGTGCTCAAGAACCATGAGGATGTTGGGGACGTGGTTCATGGGGCATGGTGGGATGGGTTGGGGTTGGACTTGGTGGTCTTAGAGGTCTTTGCCAACCTTAATGGTTCCATGATTCTATGAACTCGCCCCCATGTCCCCATTCCTTCCCAGCCACACCACTTCCAAGTGGCTCCAGACAGACAGAGAAACACCACAGTGCCAAAATGGGGGAAAACAACAACAACAAAAACCAACAGCAGCGGTTAAAAACGTCTTGCGTTGCTTTCCTGTGCGAGGGAAACTATTTGAACTGGCACAAAATAAATTTAAGGAGCATATTCTTGGAATTACATAGAAAAATACCCCGTACGTTTTGGCAGCAGCTAAACATATCCTTAATAGAATTCATATGGGGCCTGGAGTGATCACAATGTTTGGAGAGGAGCCAGATAGTAAGTAATTTAAACATCACAGGAAATTAAATTTTAGAATTCAATTTTGCATAAAGTTTTCTGTAATGAAAATGTCACACATAAATTATGAAGTCTGATTATATTCTTTTTTGAGTTTTTAATAAAATAATAGAGGCACTTGACAGTCAGGAACAAATGCATATTTTATGTGAGCAGCATTACGTTAAACTAACGTCCTCTGGAAATAATGGAACAGATGTTAACACTGCTATATCAGTTATCAGGTGCTCTGTTAAACAGCTTCAAACACAAGTATTTATTAAAAATGCTAACGGGATTGTCTCCCAGGGTTATCTAATTGTGGGTTTAAAATGTAGATGTTTAATGTAATTAATTATATCTGTAGAATTATATGCTTAGGCCATAATTTATTGTGTAGGTCCACATATAAATTACGCAGTGTTGTTCACACAAGTTAGTTCAGTACAGACAAGGAGAAGGACTTGGGTGGAAACTCAGACTTGTTTAAGGCCATTGCCCCTGGTCCTGCCACATCTCCTCCCAACAGGGAGACGGCCATGAGCAGCACCCCACATCCCTTTGGTACCGCGTGTTAAAGGGGTTGGGTTTACGTTGGATAGAAGGAAGAAATTCTTCACCGTGAGGGTGGTGAGGCCCTGGTGCAGGCTGTGGGTGCCCCATCCCTGGAGCTGCCCAGGGCCAGGCTGGGTGGGTTTGGGCACCTGGTCTATGGCAGGTGTCCCTGCCCATGGATGGGCTGTAGGGTCCCATCCAGCCCAAACCATGCTGTGGTTCCATGATTCCGTACACTCAGACACTGGTACGAGCAGCCCTGCCCTGCCCACCAGTCCCCAGCACATCCCAGTGCTCCCAGTGCTCCCAGTGCCAGCAGAGAGCTGGGGCACAGCTGTTACACCCACGTGTTGGGGCACCTCCCAAAAGCACGAGCTGCGTTGTCCTCAAAATGCAACGGCGTGAACGGCTTGGAAAAATAAAGCCACAGTTGTTTCCTTGGATTTAAATTGGTAAATTATTTGAATTTCCCCACCCCTAGGTGAATGATTTAGATGGCCTTGACCCCACTCTGACTGCAGGGATTAATGTGGTATAATGATTGCTGAGGCTATCATTGCAGCAGGCATCATTAATTATCCTTATTGATTGTAGCTTTCAAAGATAAAGCATTATGCTGACTGGAAAATACCCTCTTCCTGCAAGGTCAAGGCTAAAATAGGGCAGCTAAATAATTGCATTAACAAACAAAGAAATAAAAATAACCTCTCGGAGAGCTGTGTAATTAAGATCCAATTACAACATTTGGCCCTGCTCACAGAGAGGCAGAAACTCATCCTGCAGCAAGGGACAGGGACAGTGATGAGGACAAGGTGATGGGGACACGGGGATGGGGCCATGGTGGTAGGAACATGGTGATGGGACCATGGGGATGGAGCCATGGGGATGGAGACAAGGTGATGGGGACATGGTGATGGGAACATGGGAATGGGGCCAAGCTGATGGGGACATGGTGATGGGGCCATGGGGATGGGGGCAAGGTGATGGGAACACAGGGATGGGAACATGTTGATGGGGTCATGGGGACACCACCACTCTGCTTTTTGCCAGAACAGTGCAAAGACCCAGTCCAAAAGCAGTAATGTATAGAACAAGAGGGTTGGGTGGAGGAGGTGGCAAATGGCCTCAGATTCTATCATATTTCTGCTGGATCATATAACAGCTTGAGGACATCATGGGGACGCCGACACTGATGTCCCCTTGGGGCCATGGGGCTGTGCTCAGCTCTGGGCTCAGCCTGCACTGAGCAGCCCCTATGGAGGCTTTGCCTGGGGTCCCGGTGTGCGTGGCATGGCACAGTGTTTGATGGGATGTAACACCAGTTTGTGACACGTGCTCTAAACTGAAACATTTTCTTGACATCCATTTAATTATAATTATTTTAATTGAAGCATTTGTCATTGAGAACCGAGCGATCCGGCATGCCAATTCGCCAGTCCACGTGCTCTTCTTCCTCGTTAGAAATTTCAACACCAACTCAATGATTTGCTTGAACACAAAGATCGCTTCCCACTTCTGCCATGGCACGATGTGGTTTCTGGCCAATGGGGGTCACTGGGGGATGTCACCATGGGGTGTGGGCACAGAGATGGGGGAGCAACTCCTGCAGGAGCCCAATGCCAAACCCCAAATCTGTTCTTGCTCCCATTGCAAGCTCGACCCCAATGGATTCATAGATGGACCAAAGGGTTTTGTTATTTCAGCCAGTTTCCTGTCAAGGTCCTGAAGATGGATGGGATGTAGTGGTGCTGGGATCCCACTCTGCCCCAGCTGGATCAGTCCTATGGGCTGAAGGTGTGTGCACTTCGCTGCACAGGGACCAGAGTTTTCGGGAGAGCAGCACCGGCCCCTGACAGCTTCATTAGTGCGAGATGAATCTTTGCAGAGGTAGAGATGTCACACCGGGTAATTAATAACGACCCATAGATATGCAGATTTTCCTGGGCTTTCTGTGCAGCATAAACCAGAGAGCTGAGCGGTACGATCAGATTGTGAAAAATCTTTCAAAGAATGTCACAGTTCTTCGGATTTATCACCCATAATAGACTGCAAGCGGGGGGAAAAAAAAAAACGTGAAAAGGAAGCCAAAGGAGTTTGCATTATTGTTCACACTGTGAAAAAGCAAGGTGTGGGATGTAAAGAGCTGGGGGAAAGCAGGCAACAATGGGCCCCATAGCAACAACAACTTCTAAGGGTGACGGGAGGCACGTGGCTGCGCAGAGCCCCCAGCCCACGCCTTCATCTCGGCAGCGTGCAGCCCTGTGCCCACCCGGGAGCCAGGCAGCCCATGGGGACAAAGGCCCCCCGCTGCCCCCCACACAAAGGCAGCTCCCTGCTCACAATGCACCTGGGACGGCAGGGACGGGGGGGCAGATGTGTTCTGAGTCCCCACAGCACAGCACCCCCTCATCCCTGCATCCCTGCATCCTTGTAACCTGAGCTCCTATAGCCCTGCACCCCTTTACCCTGCATCCTGCTCCCCTGCACCCCTGTACCCTGCATCTTTGCACCCTGCATCCCTACCACAGAGTATTCCTGTACCCTGCATCCCTGCCTCCTGCATCCCTACCACAGAGCACCCCTGCACTCCTGCACCTGCATCCCTAAAGCCCTGCACCCCCACAACCCTTTATCCTTACATCCCGACTGCTCTACACCCTTTCACCCTGATTCCTGGCATCCCGGTAACCCCGCATCCCTCCGTCCCTACAATCCTGCATGCCTTCAACTTTGCATCCCTGCACCCCGCAGGTCCCTGTTGTTAGCCCAAGCCGTTAACACGTGTACTGCAAGAGGGGGAAAAAAAGCAATGACAAGCACTGCAAGTGCTCCTTGAGCAGCGAGGAATTAAATAAAACCCCAGAGAGCACGGAACGATGCGATGGGAAGCACAGGGGGCTGTGGTGGGGGGCACAGGGATGTGAAGGGAGTGGGGACAGCATGGTCAGGAGGAAGATGAAGATGAGGAGGGCCAGAGGGCTGTGAGGTACAGGGAGCCCCTTGGGGCCTCATCCCACTTGGGGACCCCCAGTCACCAAGGACAGCATCCAGGGACATCTGCAGCCCTGCAGCAGCCACTGCAGAGGCTCCCTGCTGCTCCAGCCCCCGGGGAGCTATTTTTGGCTTTTTGGGGCCTGCTGCTTCCTTTCCCTTCCTTTGTCATTGACTGCAAACCCCTTGGTTCGAACCACATTTCTCTCATTGCATTAGCGAAAGCAGAAGTCGTTTTGACTCAATTTTTACATGCAAAGGTCACCATTAAAAAGTCATAATTCAGCGGTGTACCGAAGGCTGGGCCCTGCCGGCGCTGTCATTAGAGCAGAATTTAAGGAGGTTCTGCCTGAAATGAGTCGGTATTTTTAGCTAACAGTATCAGTCAGAGGGAGCGGGGGTGCCTGGGGAGATAACGGGATGGTTTAGATTTCTGCCTTTACGCTCACTGTCACATTAAAAAAATAAATCATAATTTTGATTTTCCATGTCCCTGAGGGAGAGATTGACAAGAGCATCCAGTCCCCGTAATTGGATCATTCCTCTGGGAAAGCTGGCTCCTCCGCTGAAATCCTGACACGCTCTGAGGAAAATTGCTCTCAACGTTATTGAAAATACTTTAGGAGGCTGAAGATTCTGGGACCTTTCCAACGTGAGTGCTCCAGTCGGTCATGCCAAAGGAAGACAATAACGGGAACCAAATCTGGAGAGCATTTCGTTTAATTGGACCCCGGTCCTGCGAGCCTGGAAGGCGCGCGTCCCCCGGCTGCCGCGGACCCGCTCTGAGAAGGGCTCGCAGGAAGGAGCTGCTAGGACGCCTTCCGAAAGAGATGTCTGAAATAAATTATTTAGAGTGTTTATTGTCTTTGATAATGAAAAATTCAAGTGTTTGGACATGGGCGAGCACTGCAGAGCGTTGCTGCTGGAGGCTGCCATGGAGAAGCCTTTTTCCTGCCGCTGTGGGGCTGTCTGCGTGGGATCGTTTTGGGGTGCTTGTGGGGCAGAGGTCCTGCCCCAGGACTGGGCTCACCATCCAGGAACGTGCCTCCCAGTGAGGCACATTGGGGTACCACGGTGCCTTTAGGGAGATGCTGGAAACACTCCTATGGGAACGGGGGTCCCCAGGGCTCCTGGCTGGAGGCTGGGGGAGAAACAGAAGATCCTTGATGAGCCGTGGTCTTCCCTTCCCTCCACATAAATTAATTGTGCAATTTAATAGACTAACAGGTGGTTCCACTTCAGACGGAGCAGATGTGAGCCTGAATGAGCAGAGCCTCCTCTTGTCTTCCACTCGTCCCCCAGCCATTCCTTCCTCCGTATCCTTCCCTTTCTCTTTGCCTCTTCCCCCTTCGTCTCTGATTTATGAGCAGCTACAGAATAAAACGTTTTGTCTGGTCTGTATGAATATTGATGGCGGGGATGTGATGATTTTAGCTGGATTCATGGCTTTGGTTCCCTTCCTGCAATCTCTGCCCTTCGCAGGCACTGGGGATGCTGCACGGAGCTGGAGCTTCTCTTAGGTCCGTATCTATTTCATGGACATCCACGTTTTGGGAAGGCAGCCCCATTCGTTAAGCTTGTGTCTTGTACACACATTTGTCTTCAATTATCTTCGGAAGAGAAGACGATAAATGCTTACACAAACCTACGAAGAAATTAAACACACAAAACAAATGAGCCTGGCGTGCTCACAGTCTTTAATTTCCAGGGATAACGCCTGGGGGGAAACACTTGTGCAGCCACAGATGGGTCGGGAACCCCAGGGGGCTGGGGCTGCCCTCGCTGGAGGAAGGCTCTCCCTCCTAATTCCCATATGGAGAGAAAATGATAGCACTGTTAATGGCCAGGGCACTGCAGTGCACAGAAGGGAAGGAGGAGGTAGCTGGGGACAGAGGGAAGATTGGAAAATACGAGTGGGAAATATTTTGATAAGAAGCGTTGTGGGCTTTTACAAATAGTCAAAAACTTCTGGAGCCCATTTATCACTAAATTGAACACAGATGATATCAAGCTGCTTGCAGGGGCTGGAATCTGCCTCCAAACAGCCCTGCAGACAGCTTGAGTGCAGGGCACCCACAGCCCAGCAGCTCGTGGACCCAGATGTCCCCACTGGAGCCGATCCTGCAGCCACGCACATCTGCTCCCATAGCAGTGAGTGGAGCCTCAGGCCTTACGGGCACAACCCTGGGAACAACGTGAGTGATGCAGGAAGAGCAACTTGAACCCACCAGAGGCTCAGAGGGCATCTCAGCACCCAGCTCACATCACCGGCAAGATCATGGAATCATTAAAGTTGGAAGAGACCTCTAAGGTCATTAACTCCAACTGCCAACACATCCCCACCGTGCCCACCGAGCCACGTCCCTCACTGGGCACCCCAGCCCCGTCCTCAAGAAGGATGCCAGCAGCTCCTGCCTCTGCTCAGGCAGTGCCTGTTCCTGGATGTTTTATTGCAAAACTCACACAGGATATCCCAGAGCTGGAGCCTTTTCTTCACGAGCTGCCAGCACTGCTTTCTGCCAGCAGCCTGCACGCAGCATTGCAGCAGGCCACTCTGACCATCGCTTTGCTCTTTCCAGTAGGCTCCACATCCACCAGGTCCCACCTCGTCCCTCGTAGCTCCACGGGAGGCCCCCAGAAACCCACCCAAGGCCATCCCAGTGTCCCCTACAGAGCCCCTGGGTTGGGGCATTGAGGTGTAAAGGGACCCAGTGGGGCCCCACCACTTCCCCCTCTGAGGCCCTTCCCTTGAAGGGGACACGCTGGCCAGGAAGAGGGATGTGCACTGCTGGGTCTTCGCTGGATCCCACAGGTTGGGCAGTTTGCACAAAGCACGTTGGCCGATTCAGCTCCCGGAGCACCGTGGCCATGCACACAGATCACAATCTGCACGGGACAGATCTGCACAATTCCCATGGAGCAGGAACCATCCTCAAAGCCCTGCCGGGGTGCTCGCCGGACACTGCTGCAGTTCTCCCTGCTGCAAGGGGGATGAGAAAGAATTAACGGAGCTGCAATGTTATTGTTTGTGTCAGACTCTGTCAGCCACGTTAGGACTATATACAATGCTGCAGTTTCCGACGTGAGAACTCTCCAGTGGGCAATACCCGGGGAGCAAAGTCTCACGGAGCGGTTAATCTGCTGCACGGACAACGCCAAGTTTAAATCCAGTCCAAATGCCACTTCTCAGTCACAGCTTTAAAGGATTATGAATGATTATAATGGTATTTGTCTACTTGCCTGATACATAAGTTCATGTCAATGTTATCTCGGAAATTGACATTCGGTTTCATCTCTGAGGTGAGAGAATAAACTGTTGACTACCAGCTTCAGAGAGGAAAATGGATTAGCCATAATGTAATTAGAGCTCCATTCACAAACGATTATTTTAGCCCGCTGCACAAAACGCGCTGATAACAAACACACCCAGCAGAAATCGGGAAAGCATTTCCCTGGAATTCGCTGCTTGTGCTGCGCCCAGTGACACGCTCCCATTGGGGAACCCAAAATAGTTCCACGAGTGCAGCAGCCCCCGACCTCTTTCTTTTCTCTGCTCAAAGGAAGAAACTTCGGCTCTGAGCAGACGTCCTCCAGCTGCTGGGCTTAGCTTCTTCCACGGCAACCAACACCTTTAAGTGCGTTATTTGTCCATGGGCCTCTCCAGCTCTTAAAACACACGTGAAAGAATAAGAGCAGTCCCCAAGGATGAAGGGACAATGGGAAGCGATGATAATTTAACAAAAAATAAATCAAGCTGTACATGCTGGTGCTGATACAGATGCTTTGTGAGCAGCATGCACGAACCTGCACCATCTTCAGAACAGCACAGAGATCTTTTCTTTTGCATCATGAACTCAATCTCACCTTAAGTACCGTGATAAATAACGGCAAACTGAACTTCATTATGTAACTATGAAAGCAGCTCAGTACAGCTGTCACTGCTGTATAAGGATGCTCCAGTACGGGTACTCCCCACCGCCCCAATTCTGGGAGCACGGCCGCAATCCTTGGCCCTATTGTGGGGCTGCTCTGCCCCTTCCCCCGGCACTGGTAACAAAGAGAGGGCTGGAAGATCCCAGTGGAGCCGGGATTACTTCGGGAAGGCAATGCCAACTCGCAGGCATGAATGTGACTCCAGCAGAACTCCGCACAAAGCCTTCTCCTTGGCAGCTCCTTAATAGGAAGGCAAGCAGGGCGAGCTCCAGAGAATGCATGGAAAAGTCCCCAAGCTGTTATCTCAGAGGGCTTTGCAGTCCTGCTCCCATGGCTGAGCCCCACCGGCTGCATCCCAAGCACGAGGATGGGGCTGTGGCCACGTCCACATCCCCAGGGCACCGCTCAGCTCAGGGTCAGCGGATCCACGCACCGGCACCGGGCTGCCTGCAGCTGGGATCTGTGCAGCACTGCAGGCACGCTCCTGGGCACGCCGTGCCCAAGCCTGCAGGATGGGGATGCTCAGCCCTGGGGCTGAGGTTTCCTGCAGGGAGAAAGCTGGAAGAAAAATAATCACGTTGATTTAAAAGAAAAAAAAAAACCAAACAAACAACTTCTCTTGCTGGATATCCCTCAACTTTAGAATAATTTCAGATGGACAAATTAAAAACTACATTGGAGATGAAATAGGGAGCCAGAGGTGGATTTAAGCTCTGGGTCTAGCTCCAAAAGCACTCACAGTCTGAGGCTGCGTGGTGATTTACGGCACCGCACGACCATCTCCTGCAGGTAGCAGCTCGGCACGGAGGAAATAATTCAGCCAGGGACCCGGAGAAGAAATAACTTTTCTTTTCTCACAAGTGCAGGACTTCAAGAGGAGCAGCACAAAGCTGAAACCTTGTAGATACTGAGCAGAAAGCACTACAGCTCAGTACCTGCAGGAAAAGGCTCATTTATCCCCAGGACAGCCCCAGCCACAGGTGCTGCTCGTGGGCATCGCGGATGGGCAGCAGCTGGGTGGTGGGGCCACGTTCACCTGGGGGAGATGGGATGGGCAGCAACGGGGCCTTGTGAACTCACCCAGCACCACTCCAGAGAGTGATTTGGTGACACGGGATGGGGTTCACACATGGGACAGCTCCAAAGTGCCCCCAGGTGGGGCTGGGCTGCAAAGCCCCCGGGTGAGGCTGGCGGTGGGGCCTGGCCATGCACTGTCACAGCGGTCCAAGCCCGGTCCCTGCTCGTTGTGCCGGTGACATGTCCCCGCCGCTCCGCACGGGCTGGTCTCGGTGCTGCTAATGCAAACATTTAATTTTGATGATTTATAGCACGGCTATAAAAAAAACTCTGCATTACACTTTGGAGTCAAGGTCTCAGCTCGAGAGCACATTTTTATACAGTCAGCATCTCTGTTTTTAAAAGTTAGACTTCAATATTAAATACGACTTTTTTCGGCAAGTCAATAAAATCCCTTTAGCCCAGATAATAAACCCATTTCTTCCGGGCTGGCTATTGTTTCTGTGGCGGGTCACATCCTGCAGCCTCTAACACTGCCCTCGATCAGCCTCTGGGATTGGGCTTTTCGCCTTCAGTCCCTCCCAGACACGTGCCCAAGCGGCTCTGCAGTGCCTGCACGGACCCACAGACCACCTCCTAAAAACCTTCCCTGCTCATGTCGGTGTTACTCTTGAATGCAACCTGGTTTAAAGCCCTAAGAAAGCCCCGAGGCCTGCTGCAGTGTTAGTGCTATGTAATCATGCCAGTTCTTGGGGTGCAAGGAGACAAATCTTTGAGCTTTCTTCAAAACACGAGTGCTGGAGAAAGGCTGAGCTCTTACCAAAAGTTTAAATATTTCAGTTTCTTAAATGAAGAAATCGTGCTGTATTTCTCCATATATTCCTGTCCCATCCTTGTCCCTGTGCACCCTGCCCCAGTGCATCCTCATCCTCGGTGCACCCTCACCCCACCCCATCCCCAGCGCCATGATCATCCCATTCCGTAGCGGATCCATGTCCCACCCAGACCGCAATCGATCCCGTCCCATCCCCACCCATCACTGGGACTCCTGCCAGAACCACACCAGGATCAGCCCCGTGCATGAGGGGCGGCTGAAATGGGGAATGTCCCGTGGTGGTGGAGCTGACGGCATCGCTCTGCGGAACGCCACGCAGTGCCGTGGCACGGATGCTGCTGCTGTTAAAGGGCTGCACAATGGACACCAGCTCTGCGTTCAGAGGAAGATGAGTGCTTTGTGTTTCCAGAGCTCGCAGAATTACCCCGTAATCTTATTTACTTTCTAATACAAGTTTCTGTGGAAAAGGGTATCATAAGATAAATAGAAATTAACTGATTATGAGGATTGCCATTCCTTAAGTACACAGTTATCAGACCATTTGCTCATTCTGCTCTAATATCTTGACACAAGAGTGTCAAATTAAACACTAGCCAGATTAGGATAATACTCAGCACTCTTGTAGCTCTCCTATCTGATTTGAAAAGCTTTCGTCTTCACAAACGCACTTGAAGTTGGTGCTTTATAGGCTTTGATAGAATTCATTTCAGGGTTAATAAGCCTTCTCTGAACCATTTAACAAAATCTCTGCAGCATCCCATCCTTGAATAGACTCGGAATACCAAAGAGGGGTTTAATTAATTTGTCTAATTAATGGAGGGAAATCGAAGTTATTTCTTTCCTGCAGATTGCTCCGTGCTGCCGGCAGCCGCTGTCGGTGCATTGCACACGGGGTTATCTCTGCTCTCTTTGAGCAGCACATGGCATTGGATGTCTGCGAGCGATGGGGGCCGCCCGCCCGCCCGATGCTATAATTACTTTTGCCACTTTGCTTTTGTGGAGTCATTCATTACGAGACTGTTCTTATCTTGTCATACCTCCGTGTCATTAGCAATGTTTTAATGCATTAGTGACCAAAGGCAGGTTTAGCAGCAGTGATTAGAGCAGCGGGGCCGCCAGCCGCGTGAGTGATGTTTGAAATATTGGAATTGGTCTCTTAATTTCTATCAAAACAGGCGAGCGAGGCGTCGGCGTGCAGAGCTCCGGGGAAGCCACGTTGTGCCCTGGCCACCAACTGGGCGAACCTCTGCTGCTGTGTCCCAGTGTCCCCAGTCCAACCCCACCAGCCCGGCTCCATGGCACCGTGCCCATGGCTGCAGGGCACCAGGGGGGTTTAAAGCTGGAACGTGTGTAGGAAAGCACCCAGCTGCCCCCATCTCCTTTGGATCCACATGGGTGAAGATCGTAGGGCCTCCAGCAACGTCCCGGCATGATTAAGGCTTGCTAATCAGTCGGTCTGAGGAAGGCTTAATTGGGCTGAGACCCAGCTTGCACCAATAAATGTGAGCTGCCAGCCCCCAGCACCGGGCACAGCCCCTGCCCCTGCTGCTGCTCGCACAGGAACCAGACCTGGAGCTCTTGCAGCACCCACGGCATTTGTCTTCCCAAAATGAAGTGACCACCACAGCACATTTCCATTCACGAACTCTGAATTCGTTTCTTTATTAAAAAGCACTTCCACACCCTTCCAGAGGCAGGTTTTAGGATGGAATGTCTGTGCTGCAGGTGCCGTTCATTGCTGGCTGAAGTGTTGTGCAGCCACTCATGTGCACGGCCATCGAGTTAGGCACTGAGATAGCATTTCCCAAAGATGTATGAAGCATCACGTAGGGCTCATAAAGACAACCTCTGCAGGAACAAGGCTGCTGAGCCCTGACAACACATCTGTTGTTTCTTTCTTCCCCTGGAACACAGCAGCACAGATCCCTCTGCTGTGGACACAAATGGCTGCTAAGGGAAGACAAGGACGTCTCACTCGATGGGCTCCTGCCCATCTCCTGCTCCAGCACTCACCAGCGGAGCTGGGCGTTTGCAAAGGAGCTTTGGGCGATGGTGCCGCGTGGTGCCAGTCTATGGGAAACTGCTGGCACAGCCTCGGCACTCTGCTGGGTTTCCAAAGCTGGATCTTGTGGAGAAACCCATCCTTTGATTGCTCTGAATGTATTTGCTCTTACTACCACCGTGTGAACTCACCTGCCCGTCACCTTACTGGGTAGCACAGAGATTAAGCTCCACGGCTTTTTGCTTTGTTTCTTTGCCATATTTAAAGCTGCCCCAGTGTTTCCCTTTAGAACAGTCCCCGGCCTTTGTCCCTGTGCCCCTGGGACATCGGCTCAGCCTGGAGGAGGAGGAGGAAGAGCTGAGCTCTGCAGACACCAGCAGAAGGAGCAGTGCAGGCAAAGGGACATCACTGCCCCACCAACAAAGCGCCCACGAGCTGGATGAGAGGTGATGTGTTCTGAAACCAGGGGACACGGCTCAGCGGGCGTGGGTCGCTGGGCTGGGGTTGGGCTGGACGGTCTAAGACACAAACACCTTTTGCATCTTAGCCACAAATGTCTTTTCCAACCTTAGTGATCCCATGATTCCATTTTTCTGTTTTTATTAACGAACCCTTCCCTGCGGCAGCCCCACCGCCGTGCACGGGGCAGGGTGGGAGGGCAGAGCATGCCTGATGCAGGGGGGACCGCAGTGCTCGGCCCTCCTAGGCACGATGCTCTTCCCCGAAGTCAGACTGAAATCCCCAAAGCAGAAACCCAACGCCCCTTTCTGGCTCCCGCTGCAAATTAAGTCAAATGCTCGGACAATTAGTACAAGCACCCCGTCAAGGGAGCAGCCCCGAGACACGGCGAGCGCGCGGTGCACCGAGTTGCATATTTGATATATCTGAAAAATCTTTATAGTCGAGATGTTTTACACTAAGCCACATTGATTTCCTGTCAATTTTTTATATCAGTGCGTGTAATCCCGCTTCAGCAAAAAATACAATAAGTGCGAGAAGCGATACGTCCAAATGGCACAGAGCAGACATTTTGCAGTAACTCACTTCCCAGCCTAATAATAAATAAATCAAAATGAAAACAAAAGCCAGCACATAAATCCAGGCACAGCCCACGCCCTTACCGGGATGCGGAGCGGGGAGCACAGCCCGGAGCACACATCTGGCCGTCCTTGCTTATCTGGGAATTTTCTTTTCTCCTTTCATTAAATTTCACAAACATACGACAGCATTTCATCTGCCAGCCCTAATAGTGAAGGGCCATATTAGCCGGCCTGTTACCTGGTTATCCGTGTTTTCAATACAGCGATATTGTAATTTTGAGATCTGTACCTGGCTACCTGATGAATCCCAGGGCAGCCTGGTTTAGCTGAACTAGTTTAAAGCTGCCATTTTTGGTTTTGTGCTGTATCTCGTAGTATTTAGAAGCTGCAGTTGCATCCCTGTGGCTGACACTGGAGCTCCCACGATCTTCCTCAGATGTTCGTGGAAGTTCCTTTTTACTATTGATTTTTTAGTTAATTTGAAGCAGCAAGATAAACAGCCTATGCACTAAATTCAGTATAAGTGTGCATACTTTTAAATGAGGTTAAAGCAATTTTAAGCGGAGATATTTCTCCAGTCTGGCTGTAGAAAAAAAAAAGAAAATCAATCCTAACTTAATTGGAGGCCACAAACCAAATTCCACGTTCGCAGCTCCCTGTGAAGAGCAGAAGAGGCTTTATTTACAAACAGAGTTTGCGGCAGGGAAGCTGATACGCCTGTTGCATGTCAAGGACTTTTAATTTTCTCTGCTTTGAAAGGGTCCCTGAGCAGGGTCTGTGCCCTCAGCAGCGGCCTCTGAGGGCACAGCGGGGCTGTCACTTCATCCCCTCTTTGGGAAAACCAAGCACTGCCTACCCCAGATCCGAATGCCAGAGGTTTCTCTCTGCTCTGTGCATGCCTCAGGGAGGGAGGCTGCACCCTGTGTGTGCCCTCCAGCTGCTGCTGGAGTCTCACAGAGAGAGCACAAGTCCAAAAAGCAACCTCGCAATGCCCCCTCTTCTCAGCACTGAACCTTGGTTGGTGGAAGTGGGACGAGGTTTGTCCTTTCCTGTTGAGCAAATTGGAGTTATGTTGTGTCTTTTTCTAATCCCCAACCTGAATCCAATCCAAAGTCCAACTCAACCCAAACCTAAATCTGAACACAAACTCAACCCTAAACCTGAATCTCAACCAAACCCCAAATCTGAATCCAACCCAAACCCAACCCAAACACAAGCCCAACTCAAACCCAAACCCAAATCAAGCCCAACCCCAACCCCAATGAATACCCAAAGCCAAATGCATCCCAAACTCAAATTCAACCCAAACTCCCTTATGCCCTCACTTCCCAACACCGCACCTCAGTCTGTGGGACAGAAGTGGGACGAGGTTTGTCCTTTCCCATCGAGGACAGAATGGCCAACAGCACCAGAACCCGGTAACGAGGAGCAGCGCAACGCGCCATATCCATCACACTGCTGTGTGCAATGGAACTCACAATATGAGTGTGAGAAACAAACAGGACGGAGGAGAAAAAAAAGAATAAAAATCATATTAGTGCTGCAAATTCCACTTTCAACTTTTCTTCCTGCGCCAGAATTTAATAAAGATGCTGTCTGGTCGCGGCGCCGCTGGAACCCGCTGAGCCCCAAGGAAGCGAGGCAGCGTGCGAGGTGCGGAGTGAGGCTTTATTAAACCCAGTCCCAAGCACAAAGTGCACTCATGCTGCTGCATGTCCTGCTTCCCTGCCATGTGCAGAACAAACACTGGGTTTTGCATACCCCGAGGAGAAACATGCTCACAGAGAATTCACCTTTTTCACACATTTTTCTGTGCTATCTCCAAGTGGGAAACAGCACAGAAATACCCGTAGTGAGCTGCTGGGCTCCATCTACTGCAATTACATCCAATTAATCGCAGCCACAGCTTGCCTTGTGTTCTGCAAAGCTCAGCAATGAAGCAGGAGATGCAGAAGCTGTTGTTTCTAACGAAGCACCTCCGGAGATGACTCGCTTCTTTAGCTCATCACATCTCTGCGTGTGCAGCTGGGAGGCTGGGAGGAACGAGAAAGCTGTCACCTGCACAGCATCAGCTGAGCACTGAGGGCACCCCCGGCTCGGCCACAGCGCTGGTTTCAAAGTGGGGCGGAAAAAGTCACTTAAAACCAGAGCCCAGGGGGTGAACGTCAACAACGCCAAAACTCAGCTTTAAACCCAAACAACCCTTCTTCCTGCTGTCATTAATTATCCATCTCTGTGGGCACTAACTGGGAATCGGAAGGAGCAGGAGGATGCTGATGTTGTGGGACTGGCTGCGCCGCTGTGTTCTCCCCCCAGCTCCAAAGCTCACAGCTGTGGTGGCATTGGTGCAGCCACCGGGTGTCCCTGAGGCAGCTGCAGCACCCAGCGGGCACCCTCAGGGGTTGTGGGGCCGCACTGGGCTCAGCACTGCCCAAAGCCCCACGGGTTGGGGTGCTCTGGACTGGAGCACTGTGGGGTTTGGGTTGGGTAGGGTTGGGTTCAGGTTTGGGTTGGGTTGGGACTGGGTTTGGGCTGCATGGGTTTTCAGGCTTGTGTTGGGCTACGGGTTTGTGCTAGGGTTGGGTCTGGATTTGGGTCTGATTTGTGTTTGAGTTTGGGTTGGATGTGGGTTTGGGCTTGCAATGGGCTTCTGTTTGGGTCAAAGTTGGGGTTGGGTTGGATTTGCATTTGGGTTGGGTTGGATTCAGGTTTGGGGTTGGGTTCAGATTCAGGTTTGGGTTGAGTTGGGCTTAGATTCAGGCTTTGGACTGGATTCAGGTTTGGGTTTGGAACAGGGCTCTGTGGAGTTTGGATTTGGGTTCAGATTCAAGTTTGGGGGCCGCTTTCAGTTTTGGGCTGGGTTCAGGTTCAGATTCAGGTTCAAGCTCAGGATGGATTCATTTTCAGGTTCAGGTTTGGGCCCGGTTTTATGCTTGGATTCGTGTCTGGCTCGGGGTTGGGCTGCATTATTGTTTGTCTTCCAGTTCACACCGGGGTCTGGGCTCAGGTCAGGGCCGGGGCCGTGCCTGGCCTCAGCAGCAGCTGCCCGCACAGGAGGGTCCGGGGCAGCGGCGAGGAGCGGGCGGCACACGCCGAGGGGCTGGAGCTCCAGATCCCGTTGGGATGAAAGATGTTCCCATCAAAGCAGAACTTTCCCAGGGCACTTCAGAAACAGCGCCTGTAGGAAGATAAGTTTTCTAAATGACTTTTCTAACTTCTTTTTTGGCTCACGTCGGTAATTGGTTCATTTCCAGGTACTAGCAAGAATGTAAATATGGAATGAATCAACTTTTTCCACATTTTCTTTAGCAGCCCTTTTATGAAGAACAGATTTTCCACAGAGGAAATTAAAAAGTACATAAAACTGAGAAACCGTGGTGTTGTTGAGAACAGCATCAGCTTTCAATGTCACTTTATAACTGGCAGCACATACTGTATTCGAATGGCATTAATATAAAGTACAAAGTTTGTTTCAATTAGCTTCGTTTTTCCTTCAGAAAAGGAATTATCATAAATCCCTGAAATAACATTTGTCCAAGAGAGATGTGTATCATTACTTTGGAAATCTTTTATGTCTGTTTTTAAATTACACTTCCTTGTAAAAATGACTATACATTGATTTAATAAATACACTTGATTTGTGTATATCGCTTAAATCAAAAAAAGACCCGACATAACTCCGGTTTCCTGTACAAGGCTGTCAAACAGCTCGTTCTGCAGTAAATCCAGCGCGATGGACCCTGCCATTTTGTTCTGCACGTGGGTACGTTAGCGAGGGAGGAAGAAGGATTTCGTAAGCGTTTGGTTCGTGTTTCTTTCTGGACAGGATCCTTTCGAACAATTTCTAAAATAATCCTTCTCGGAGCGTCTGTAAACATCTGAGAACGCAGCGCTTGGCAAAGGGCTGTTGGTGTGGTGCTCCTGGGTCACCATCTCAACCTGAACCACGTGGTTGGGCATCGCCATCCCACAGCCCCGCAGCCCCCACGGTGCCATCCCCCATCTACACGGCCACTGGCACCAGTGCCAGCAGGACATTGCTGTCATCAGCAAAGTGAATGGGCAGCATGACAATCGGGGAGTTCCTGCACACCCACGTGGGGATGCTCCACAAATTGCAATTAACACGACACCTCCGCGTGCCTACAAACACATCACGTCTCCTGGCTGATTTTGCTGAAAGCCAGGCTAATCCTGGCAGCTTATTTACATCAGCATCTAAAAATGTTTGTCCTTTCCTTGCCAGCCTGATGTGCACCTTGGATCTCAGCAACAAAGGCTGCACCACAGTTACTGGGGACGGCTCATCATTGCGCCGCACGATGCAAATCGCAGGACAAGCTTCCTCACCGCCTACGCTGTATTTCAATGTTGCTGTCACGTCAAATATTTGTTGCTTCGAGTCAGTAAGTGACAGAGTCATAAAGTGCAGTGATAGTCAGCATCCTAAGTGTCTTTGATGCCTAATGGGGATCCTGGTATTGAAAATCAACCATGCGCGTTCAGCGCTAATTGTATGCAAGCGGCGATAACAGATTTATTTTACAAGTGCTGAACTGTGATCCACAGCTGCAATAACAAGCTGGGGAGAAAACTGGTGAGACGAGGAAGCACGGAGCCTGGGAGGGGAACTGAGCTGCTGACTGACGTTGGTTTGGGCTGTTCAAGTCTTCGTAAGCGGGGGGAAGAGAGGAGTTAAGATTTTCCCTAATATAACAATGGAATAGAATCATTCCGGTTGGAAAAGCCCTCAGAGACCACCAAGCCCAACCCCAGCCCATCCCCACCATGCCCATTGACCACGTCCCCCGGTGCCACATCTCCACGGTTCCTGATGCAGCCAGGTCTGCCATTGCTGCTCTACGCACTCCGGTGTCCTTCCCCCAGATCACATTCCCAAATTTGGGGATTTCATGTTTTCCCCTTAGTTCTGAGGAATTCCACATTTTCATCCCACTTATTCTCACTGCAGCTGCTTTCAAGGGCAGAGATTTCATGGCCATACTTCACTCTTGGTAAATTCTGAATTATTCCTGCTCTTTTTGCTAGGTAAAGTTTTCAACTGGGATCCCAATTCCTGCAGGGGCTTTGGGCCTCAGGAAATGATGCAGGAGCACAAGGCTCCTACCAGGGGAGCTCCAAGATGCAACATGGTACCATGGTTAACGCAATGAACCCAGCAGTATTGCAGTCAATATGGGATTGGGGAAATGTTCTTAAATTGTGTTTTAAAATGCACTTTTCAAAGAGTAACTGTTGTCCTCTGACTGTACATGTGTGTTCTGGCTGAGCACCTGCAGAAGAACAAAATGGATCCACGTGGCAGGAGAGCACGGCACGTCCCCATACGAACCCCACGGGTCCAGGGACTGGGCACTCCGTGGTTTTGATGCACGGCCCAACAGAGAACATATTCCCTTTGAAATACATCACTTCAGCCACTTTACTGATTTATTGGAACCAAATTATTTCAGTTCTTAAGCTGTAGAGCTGGAAATAATATTCCTTTAAAAATATAAACAAAAAGTAGCTTTCCTTTGGTTTCCACGTTCAGGAGAAAACTGCAGTGCATTTCACCAGCTCGAGGTCATTTTCATGCAGACTCATCCCCTCCATCTCATCCCATCCGTTTTGGTGCTGAGCTGCAGATCACTCTTCCCACTCCAAAAGCAGTGTCCATCATATCTAAAACACTCAATGCAATTTAATAGTCTCGTTCTACATGGAAATAAAAAAAATCAATCCAAAAAACATTTATTTTAGGGGTACAGATGCTAAATGGCAGTACGGTGGGGCTGGGTGGCTGCAGCTCCCCAAATCCCATCAAGATGGAGCTCAGCCCTGCCACTGTGCCCCAAAACAGCCCAAAACAGAGCGAGGAACCCACGTGGGCCAATGGTTTTAATCAAAGTGCCATGAAGGGCCATCATGCAGCTGGCAACAGATGTGATTTATCTTGTCAGCTCTCATCAGAAGTGCACTCTTTGAAGTAACAGTGATAATAGCAAGACGAACCATCCCCACCACCACGGGATCAGTGCTCACTGCTCCCTGCCTTTGTGGAGGGAGGCAGGAGAGGCTGCAGGGGGAAAGCTGAGGGAGCAATGCCAGAGAGTGCTCTGGGGGCTGTGAGATGGGTGCTCGCCCGATGCATTAAGACAGCACAGTCCAGGCTTGTCCCCATGCCATGCACGTGCCCATAACATCTGGATGTGATGCTCTGGGGGATGCAGCTTTGCACTGGAGGAAGCAGTTTTGCACGGAGGGAAACAGTTTTGCATGGAAGGAGCAGCTTTGTCTTTGCCAGCAGAAGGGGGGCACGCAGAGCAGGGAGATTTTCAGCCAGTGAAGACGGCCAAATCAACTGACCAAATTAAAACACACAGCAGAGCAGCACTGGGTGTGCTGGACCTGCTCCAAAGCTGGCTCAGATCCCCTCCGCTGATGAGACAGAGCATCTGTATGCCCATCATGACTTGCATGTACATATCTATCTATCCATTTATCTGTCTATCTATCCATCTGTCTGTCTGTCTATCTGTCCGTCCATCCATCCACCCATCCATCCATCCATCCACCCATCCATCCACCCATCCACCCATCCATCCACCCACCCCCCCATCTATCTACAATGCTCCAACATCACTGTGCCCAAAGAGAAGGATGGAACTGGCCCAACCAGAAGATCGGAGAAGAAATCCACCTTGCAATCTCAACCTTGTGATTTATTTCAGTGTTGCAATTATTAGAATCTCCTCCAACCAGACCAGGAATGGGCTGCCCCGGGACAGCTGCTTGGTGTTGCAAGGGACCTCAGTGCTCCGTGGGGGGCAGCCAGGGTCCCCCCCTCCTGTGTCCCCTTTGTGCCGAGGTGCTGAGCTACTCCCCCGAACAGACAGAGGTGCATGTGCTGGGATAACCTGGTTAGAAAATCACGACTAAAACACACCAAGTGATTCTGGGCAATGCAGCGAGGGCTGATGCCTTTCAATGCACTTGGGAGCAAAACGAAAAAAGACCAAATCCAGCGGGATCCAGGAAGAGCAGCCACTTGATCTGTTACCTCTTTCTTTGCAAGGCAGCAAGGCAAACACCTCCCTCCATCGCTGCCCTTAGCAAGTTCTGCTATTGGATCACCTGCTGTACTTTCAGATGCTGTTCTGGCCACAAGTCCCGTGGGTGCTGGCACTGTGCTTGGCTTGGATCCCCCCAGCACCCCGTGGCCGATGGGCTGCAGCCTCCACCCCTCCCCTCGTCAGCTCCACCACCCCGCAGCGCTCCAGACCCAACTTCCTCCGAGCCCTGAGGATTTTAAAATATTGACATTCGTTAACGGAACGATTTCCTGCAATGCAAATAATGCACTCTGCATCCTGCCATGAGCTGGGAACAACAGCGGGAGCGTGCACGGCTGCTGGGGCAGCGGCCCCGCGCTAATGTATGCCTGTCCCTTAAATTCTGTTAGCGGTTGTAAGACAGCCAGATCCCACCCATGGGAGCGTGTGCCCTCATGAAGCACAATTACAATGAGAATATCTCATTATCTCATTGGCTTTAGCTTACTCTTCTGTTACCATGGTTTCAAATACACAGAGGAGCCTGAAACTAAGAGCGCCGCTAACAAAGAACATCTCCTTGTACAATGACATCAGATCGTGTCGGACAGAGCAGACTTAATTAAATACCCCCGACGTGGGCCAAAATACAGAAGTTGTGGGCACTTTTAAAAATGGCATCTCACGGGGTTTGTGTCTCCGTGGCTGTGGACATCAGCGAGGGACCGAGCTGGCGTCCCAATGGCACGGGGAGCAGCCAACGCTGGCGGCAGGGCGATCCCCTCCCCAAGCACTGCCCCATCACTGCTGTCCCCTCGGTCCCCTCCCGGCCATGGGTGACCCCGCAGTGGGACCCTGCCCATGGCCGGTGCCCGTGGTCCCATTCCACCCTCGGCTTTGGGTTCCAGGCAGCGGCATTAAAAATTCCACAAATCATTTATTTACCCTGGAGTATATCCGGTGACATAATGTGACAATAATGACATCCCTAGTGGTGTTAATTGATTTTGTCTTGGTAGAGAGGGTAATTTGGCGTCCACGGCAGCCTCTAGATCACGGACTTACTGATTGTCTGCCTAGGTATTATTACTGTTAATGAAGAGAAAACATGCTTTCCTCTTTAAAAGACAGTATGCTAATTATGACAGACAATAGGGAGTCAGAGGTCATTTATTATTTCTAAATAGAGAGTTAATGCTAAATGACGGGCACAGAAGTGCAAAATGACTGTAAATTAATAAGTGCGATTCCTAGCTCATAAAACCCAATGTCACTATTAAATAAAAAGAGAGCGTTCATGAAATATTCCAACCATCTTAGCACTTGAAGGTGTGAATAATTAACAGGCAGAAGTTAACATCCACTAGCTTGTAAAAGGTCTGATTAAAAGCAGTGTTCATCATCCACCAAACTATCATAGCTCATCAGGTCAACATCTCCTAATTAATGATTTCTTATTAGAGGGATAAAACATATTTTTCCAGGACAATTATTTTTAAAAAGGAAGGACTGTTTTGAATGCAATATGTGGAATAATTAGGGATTAATGGTGGTGTAGAAAATACCACCAGGGCAGCACCCAACCTACAACCAACTGCCACCAATGCCACCGCCACCTCGTATCGTGTCTGTCCCCCTCCTCTGACGGCAGAAGCTGGTGGATGTGCCACACATCTTCCATCAAGCTGCAACACGGGGAGCTGCTCTTTGGAAGAAGCTGGGTTTGTGGGCTGAGAAGCAGTGTGGGAAGCTGTCGGCGAGGACTCGTTGCAAGGCAGGGGATGGGGGGACCCAAACCTACGTTTGGGTGGTGCAAAGGGGAGGTCGTACGGAGCGTGGTCACCCTCTGGTTCTGCTCTGTGCAAGCTGCCATCACAAACACGTGCACTTCCAGAGGCTTCTGGAAAGCAGGATACTGAGCAACATTAGGTTAGAGCAGGAGGAGAGACGAGGCAACACAGATTTCATCAGTAACTGAATAGACACGGACTTGTCTCTTCCATTATATGCATGTAATTTCAATTGGTATTAATAAAGCATTAGCAGAATTCAGTGGAAGAGAGCTGACCTTTGTGGCTCTTTGTTGGAAAACTTTGAAAAATTCATTATAGGCCATCTTAGGAGGTGCCACTCCAACCTCCCTCTTGCTCTGCTTCTCCCGTTCCCCCTCGCGTTGCCTCGTGCTTTAGGTGCACTGCACAGCCCACCAGTGCTGCCAGCTCCAGAGCCCACAGAGCCAGGTGGCCGGCTGCCCTGCACTCACAGGACTGATTTCCAGCCAAACTAGGCTGAAAACCAAGATCTCCTTAATTTTTTTATTTTAATTTTAGGTACGTTTCTTACCATTTTACAGCTTTTCCTCATAGTGATAAAATACAATTTTTTGTTGTTTTAACCTCAACAGCTGAATTTGTGCACTGCTTTGGCTCCAAGAACTGGGGCTCTTTGCTCTCACTTCACCTGCAACAAAATTCAAAATAACATAAAGAATTGGCACCATTGGCATCCTAAAACTCAGGATCATGGCTGAGGTGAACGCTTCTGCTCCTCGTGCTGCTACGTTCCTATGAATAATTTACTTTCAAAAACAATTTTGTTAATGGCTTCAGGAAAGGGTTCAGTGTTTGGGGCCTGTATTTAAGAGCAGTGGTTATGACTCTATATAGTACATCCTTGATACATGAATAGCTCTCTCTGTGTTGTAGGGTGATTTTAAGCCTGTAAAACCTAACTCAGAGAGAGACTTAGGCTGGTGCCGACAGCTCTCCTCCCCCTCCAAGGAGACATGGGTGAGGCTGTAAAGGTGCTGTGTGGGCAGCCGAAAAGAGGCTCGGTTTTGGGACATGAATTATGGAGAAAGCTGGAGACACCCCAGTCTGGTTAATCTAACAAAAGCGAGAGTAAAAGGGTAATCTCTGAGAGATACAGTGTCCTGAAAGGGAAGGAATTAATGCGGACGAGACGTCGAAGGCGGTTAATAATTGAACAGCCATAGGTAATGGGCTGACAGCACTTTCTAGGGATAGATCAGATAGATAGGGGCATCGTGGGAGGAGCATGGGGATGGGGGGGTTTCTCATGCTTGTTGGCATTGCTTTGCTTCCTCATGCTGCAGGAGGTGTGAGTTGGTGGTGGAAACAGGAAGAGAGACAGCAGATGTCAACAAATGCCAATAGGTGCCAAGAGGTGTCAAAAAATGTCAATAGGTGTCAATAGATGCCAAGAGGTGTCAATAGATGCCAATAGGTGTCAATAAATGTCAATAGGAGTCAATAGGAGTCAATAGATGTCAGCAGATTCCAATAGGTGTCAGTGGATGTCAATAGATGCCAGTAAGTGTCCATAGATGCCAATAGGTATCAATAGATGCCAATAGATGCCAATAGGTGTCAATAGGTGTCAGTAGATGCCAATAGGTGTCCATAGGTGTCAATAGGTGCTGGTAGATGTCCCGCTGGACGTGACACCCAGCGCAGGTGTTCTCCAGGGGGCTGCCAACACCGTGGGTTGTGCCGTGCCCTGGCTCTGTCTGGTGGACCCGGGGCATCAATCAGAGGAGGACGAACAGTGGCAGCCCCCAGCCTCGTGGGGAGGAGCAAGGGGCTGGTTGTGGCCGTGGTGCCATGCGAGGAGCGACCAAGAGCTCTGCCACCAGCCTGGTCCCTAAGGCTTGGGGCTTTTGTTCTTCATTTGCTTTTTAAACACTGCTCTCTGAGCGCCGACCTCCAAGAAAAGCATTTCCTGGTGCTCATTTGCATTTAAAGAAGAGAAGTTCAAGCTCTTAAAACTCCAAATTCTGCAGGAAATGAGGGCTGATTAACCAATATTTACACTGGATTCATTTTGGTGCCTAAGTGGCATTTTAGCTGTCATTGTAATGAGCGGGCACCACGCACGCTGCCTGGCTGGGTAGGACTTGCTCTAATGATCTGGGGGAGTGGCTACG
Source organism: Penelope pileata (assembly GCA_013396635.1). Taxonomy (NCBI): domain Eukaryota; kingdom Metazoa; phylum Chordata; class Aves; order Galliformes; family Cracidae; genus Penelope; species Penelope pileata. Next base: position 125,113 of record WBMW01004563.1, on the reverse strand, counting down.
CTTTAATGATATGCTTTAATAATTTATCAATAGAGTTTGTAAGTGCTAATTTGCACTTTTAGGTGCATATTCTCCTTTTGAAGCCGTCGTACAACCCCCCATCAATGTTAATGGGAATTGTGCTCACATTAAAAGGAGATTATACCCCTTAGGTGTTTAACATCTGACTTATCTGGGCCTTACACTGCATTGCTGAATGTCACTTCTTTCATTTCCCGGGACGGCTTTTTGCCACGCTGCCACCACACGAGCACGGAGGCAAAGAACACGCGCCCAAGACAAAAGCGGGGTGCAGGGAGCACGCCCAACCCCAGCCTCGACCCGTGGCTTTGGTCCAAATTCAGCGTGAGATGCAGGGATGCTGCAGCGGGTTCAGCTTTGGACATTGCCACTGGGGAGATATGGTGACAGCGGCAAAGGCTGACGTTCATGGGTTGGCACCTAATGAACAGAAAGTAGGCGAGGGCCCGTGTTTGTCTCCTTGCTCAAAATATCACTTAATTCAAATTTAAATCCTATTTACTTCACTAAGGTTAATCAGGTTAAATTACACATTTAAAGATCGATTCTCAACCCTTAGCCCTTTACTGAGCCCACACCTGCTAATACCTGGGGCTTTGGAAGACAAACAGAATGGGAAATGGAGCTATCTGGGCACACAGGGTGGGTCTGGCTGCTGGAGGTGTGCTGGTGATGGACCTCAGCCCATGGGGGAGAGATGGGAGAGACACTGGCACCTGTTATCCCCAGAAACAAGGGGTCAGGGCTGGCCCTGGGCACAGCAGCAGCTCCAGACCACTGACTCACATCCTTTAGAACTCATAAAATATGTGAACATATTGGCAACCGATTGGTGTGGGTAAAGATGGGAGCCAGAGATGTGGACAACTTCCCTGGAAGTTTGCTGACAGTGAGAAAAGGGCTCAGAAACACCAGTGGTTCCCCAGCACTGCACGTCCCCAGACTTGCAAAGACTGTGAGTTAAAAGCCATTGTGGTGCCTTTGGCTCTTGGCTGGGAGCATCCGCGGGACAGGAGAGCATGGCAAGTCCTCGAGATGGAGAAAAGCAATGGAAAGTCTGATTTTCTTATTTGGGATGTAGGACAAATGAGGACTGTAGTAACTCTCAGATGCTGGAAATAGTGTGGTTCTCCCTGAGACACGCAGAGCATTTTGTGGGCCAGGACGTGCAGAAGGACGAGGGTCTTGCTTGGGGGTCTTGCAGTTTGAGGTCATCAGCATCTGCCTTTGTGTGGCAAATTTTGGAAAAAAAAAAAAAAAAGATGGGCAAATGGGTACCAGCTGGGTGCCAGCTCAGGCTGCTCGGTTTGGGGAAGCCCTGAGCTCGGTCACCCAGGCTCTGAGATCTCACGTGGCATTAGGAGGCCGTGCTGGGCTGTGCCGGGTGGCTGGCTGCAGAGCAGACCTTGCCATGGAGCGGGATGATTCCACAGAACACAGGTGCTTGGTATTCATCTGCATAACTTTCTGCGCTCGGCTGTGCACCGGCTGAAAAATATAATGAATGCCTTACATGTTAATCATGAGAGAGACGGAGCAGTTGGAGTGTGCTAGGCGATGAATTATGCATTTGCCCCACCTGGGAGTTAATATTTACCATATCTCGCTGAAATCCATTACGAAGAACAAACACCGTATTTATACGACAAGCTTTAAGGCCGTCGTCGTGCGAGCCGGGCTGCGGAGCAACGCGGTGCCATCGCCCTGGGATGGGGCTGAGCCGTCACAGCCTGCAGGACAGAGCTCCCTGCACATGCCTGGGAGATCCGCGGTGCACCCTGCTCCAGGACGTGGGGTGCCCACCCCTCGGTGGGCACGGTGCCTCCTCCACGCCTGGATTCCTCGTCTTTGTGTCACCGGGTGCCTGCACTGAGCGTGCCCAGGCTGCCTTGGGAAGTGAATGCAGACCTTTGGCATTGTGGAATTTTGCATCAAAGCCCCATTGCTTCCCAAGGGATGAGAAGGAAGAGATCGTGCATTTGTAAAATCAGCGCTGAGCCATGGGCCACGGGAGGAGGAGGAGCGGGGAGGGACGGGTGCATCCCCTCCCAGTGCTCCCAGTGCCCCAGCACCCCGCGACTGGGCCATCGCCGAATTTCATCCCTCTCCATTTGTGTTCTTTTATAAAAAAGAACACCCCAGCTCCCTGAGAGGAGGCTGGGGCGAGGAGGGGTCAGCCTCTGCCCCCAGTAACAGCGATGGGATGAGAGGGGACGGCCTCACACTGTGCCAGGGCCGGGTCAGGGTGGGGGTTAGGAGAAATTCCTTCCCCAAAGAGCAGTCAGGCACGGGCACAGCTGCCGAGGGAGTGGTGGGGTCACCGTCCCTGAGGGTGTTTTGGAGCCATGGAGATGTGGCACTTGGGGACACGGCTCAGTGGCCATGGGGGGGTGGTGTGGGGGGGGGCTGGGTGGTCTCAGAGGGCTTTTCCAGCCTTAATGATTCTGTGATCCCACGTGCAAAGCATCGCACCCCTCTGACCCTTTATTTCACACCTCCGCTTCTCTGCGGGGCCACAGCGCTTGCCTGAACCCTGAAAATACTGACCCCAAAAAAGGAAAAAAATTGGCCCCAAACGGCTCCAAAGCACCCAACAGCACCTCAGAGCGCCGGCACCTGGCAGAAGGAGCTGGAATCGTGCGGGTTCCTTCGGGGGACGCGGTGCCTGCCTGCACCGCTCGGCATGCAGCAGCACGGCTCGGGCGGAACGGGGGTTTAATCGCTCCCGATTGATCCCGTAANGCTCCTGCAGCGGGCACAAAGCGGGGCTCCAGACGGGCACAGCAACACGGGGAGTTTTGCTCCTCGGTGCCTTCCTCGGGGTGCCCTTTGAAAAGTTGTTTGGCTTGCAGATCATGTCGAACAAACTTTCCGAGGGGATATTTTCGAGTAAATAGGCACGGAAAGCCGTAAGCAAAGTTCCAGCCTTGATATAAATATTCCAGCAGCGGTTCCTGCTGCGGTGTCAATCAGCTGCGGTGGCTGCGGTGTCACCTGCACCCAGCATGGCCAACAGCATCCCGGTACCCTGAGATGAGCTGTGAGGGGTCACCCCGTGGGGGCTTAGATTGGGTGTAAGGAAAAAATTGTATATGCTGAGGTTGGTGCAGCACTGCACAGGGCCCATCCCTGGGACACTCAGGGCAGTGGGGGGCTCTGAGCACCCCATGGAGCTGTGGGGTCCCCGTACCCTGCAGGGAGTGGGGCAGATGGCCCTTAGGGGCCCTTCCAGCTCCAACCATTCTCTGATTCCATTATTCTAGTTATTAACTACTGTCCTGCACATGGTTTCATGGCCAGATCCCATCTTCCACCCCAACGAGCTCTGTGCCATTGCTTCCAGCACAGTGGCAAGGCCATAAGACCACACTAGTTTATATGAAAAAAACAAAGAGTCTCTTTCTTCTAAACATTAAAATAAAAAAAAAGCATATCAACAGTGTGACGTGAAGAGCTCNATCGTGCGGGTTCCTTCGGGGGACGCGGTGCCTGCCTGCACCGCTCGGCATGCAGCAGCACGGCTCGGGCGGAACGGGGGTTTAATCGCTCCCGATTGATCCCGTAATTACAAAATTTGTTTAAAGCTGTTATATTATCTCCTTATTTGACACAATATGGCACAATTTTGTTATAGGATTGAAAACCAAATAAGACAACTGCAGTTGGTAGCATTTCAAAGGAACATTCCCTTTAAGATGAAATCAATCCTGTTTCAAGTTTATTCCCTTGCTTTGCGACGGAGGCTCTAGGGGTGCATTTTGCTGAAAAACGCCTTTTTGATTTTTCAGAAATTCTTTAGATTAATATGCAGCTGTCATTGCCAGGCAAATCCAGNCTGAGATGAGCTGTGAGGGGTCACCCCGTGGGGGCTTAGATTGGGTGTAAGGAAAAAATTGTATATGCTGAGGTTGGTGCAGCACTGCACAGGGCCCATCCCTGGGACACTCAGGGCAGTGGGGGGCTCTGAGCACCCCATGGAGCTGTGGGGTCCCCGTACCCTGCAGGGAGTGGGGCAGATGGCCCTTAGGGGCCCTTCCAGCTCCAACCATTCTCTGATTCCATTATTCTAGTTATTAACTACTGTCCTGCACATGGTTTCATGGCCAGATCCCATCTTCCACCCCAACGAGCTCTGTGCCATTGCTTCCAGCACAGTGGCAAGGCCATAAGACCACACTAGTTTATATGAAAAAAACAAAGAGTCTCTTTCTTCTAAACATTAAAATAAAAAAAAAGCATATCAACAGTGTGACGTGAAGAGCTCGCACCCAAGTGCAGGGGCAGGGGGATGGCACGGGGCAGCGGCTCCAGGAGGAGCAGGGATGCACAGAGATGGTGCCGAGCGTCCCTGGGTGGCTTTCCATGCAATCTCACCCGAGATTTATAAAAACAACCATTCTGAAGGTCTCCGCATATTTTATTTTATTCCCTAAACTGGAGTGCTGCAAATCTGGCATTTCTATTGTTCCAAAGAATGAGCAATGCTGTCGGGGAATAATACATTAATAGCCGAAATGCCGCACGCAGTTGTTTTGCTGAGGCTGCTTCTGTGCTGGTTGAATAATTCTGTTGATTCCTCCAGTTTAACATCAAATTTGTGTTTGAGTTGCTTTCTCAGAAGCTTTCTGCCACAGCTGGAGCTATATGATGAGTTAAAATAAGAATAGATGAACACAGAGAACATAGGAGCTGGAGTTCTGTGTGCTGAAGTGCCCATCTCTCCCTAAAATTTGGCTCTTCTTTACTTTGTACTCTGTTTGAATTCCCTTTTTCCTTATTTCTTTCATATTTCCATTTTCCTTCAGGGCAACTGCAGAGAGCTGGGCTGGGACAGGGCTTCTATTGAGTATCAGGAGCCCAAGCTTAGTGTGGTTGGAAAATGCAAAACCATTTGCTATTTCTGCAAACAAGCAGCACTAGTGTGCATAACAAAGTGCTGAGACTTTTTGCCAAAAATGCTATCAACAAAACGTCCTGGCAAGCTTGGGCCTCAGGGCAGAAGCCCCCACGTCCCTGCTGCAGGACCCAGCACAGCAGCTGCCCATTGCCCGTGGCTCAGTGCGAGGGTCCTGGGGACGTAACAGACCCCAGATTTCCACACCGATGTTTAAAGGCAGTGGATGCTGGAGCCCTTCCCAAGCTCCTCCTCTTCCATGTGCTTTATTAGCTGTGGTTATTATGGGAGATGAGCTACGAGGAACGCTGGCTGATGTTCCCCTCCCAATAACGCCTTCTGCCAAACGCGGCCTGTGTGACACCGCCACGCGTCACAACAACTGGCCATTCCCAGCACTTTTCAGTAAATATGTATTTGGAGTGCTCCAGGGGCGTGCCTGCTGCTGCTGGGGGTTTGGGGCCAGGGGTGATGTACACGTGTTTGGGATTCCGGGTGACATACAGGTGTTCGGGATTCCAGGTGACATACAGGTGTTTGGGATTCCAGGTGACATACAGGTGTTTGGGATTCCAGGTGACATACAGGTATTTGGGATTCCAGGTGACATACAGGTATTTGGGATTCCAGGTGACATACAGGTATTTGGGATTCCGGGTGACATACAGGTGTTTGGGAGGGAGGACAGCCATGTGCTCACAGCCTTTCACACCACCCAGGTTATGCATCTTCCATGCCAGTCCTCGAGTCACAGCGGATTCCAGATTCCACTGCACTGCTGCCTCACAGGGAGATGCATACAGCACATGGGAATGTCTCAGTGCTCCAGCAAAGGACATTGTTTCCCCCTATTTCTCTACAAAGATCGTGCCTTATAATCACCGTGTACAGTATACCACGTAAAATGATCCCCATTTATTTCGTACAATGGATAACGTGTCATTTAATTAATTTAGACTAAAGAGGAACCATCAGCAGTCGCTAACAACTTTTCCTCCGGGACCGTAAATGAAAAACCCTCATTCTGCAGAGCAGCCAGAGCGAGGAGCACTGCTGGAGATAAGGCTTGAGTCAGAGGGAAACGCGCTGCCGCTCCCCACATTTGCCCCCAAATGTGTTACAAAGTGGATCTAGAGCAGCTGGTGGCAATGATGCCCACAGCCCTGCGAGCTGCTGCCGGGGCAATGCCCACGCTGAGCCTGCCCAGCCCCGCGCCTGCCTTCCTCACCCTGCTGCTGCTTTGGGTTTGTTTCCTTTAAGCACAGTATTACAGGAAAGCCTTGTGTTCAGAGATGTTTACAGCGCACGGAGCAACCGAGCGGCGATCGCCCGAAGCCCTAACGCCGCATTTTAGCATTCCTGTCCCTGCAGAACCCATTTCTATATTATGGAAATTTCTGCAGACCTTAGGCCATGAGTATTGAACAGCCCTCACCTCTCGCAGCTTCTCATTGACCTACAGTACAATACAGGCTTTTTTTGAACATAAAAGCATCATTGACAACCCCTCTATTACTCCGAGAGCTTGTTTACCCATGTGATGGAGCGGACGTTCAAACTTGCCGCTAATTAGAAGCGTGCTGCTGAGGACAAGCCCCCAGCGTGAGCCATCCCCGCTCCCTGTGCCCGTCGCAGGTGATGTCCCACCATGATCTCTCGGGGTGCTGGGGCTGCACCCTGCTCCCTTCCCTGCCTCCCCCAGCTCCGCATCCAGCCCATGGCGAAGCCTTCGCCACACCTCAAACCTCATCCTTGTTTTATCCCTGCAAATTTACAGCCCCATGCATTTACTGTAAGCACTATTTTCAGCATGCATTAAGAGGACTATTTTAATCACGGCGAGCAGAGCTTCTCTCCCCCCAAACAATTTTTCTTCTTGGGAGAGCTAATGCGCGCTGGAGGCATGGGTTAGCCTCCGCGCTGCTCCTCGGTGAATTAGCTGTGGAAAAGTCTTTCACTGCAGCCTTTAGCAGTCGGAGTATTTAAATATAACCACACGGCTTTCATTTGATATAATAAAAGATTCTCATCTGTATTACTGGGTTCGATACAAGCGGTTTGCCTCTCAGATGTATTATAGTTCATTTCATATCTAGTGATGCAGTAATAGCTCCAATCATGCATTGAGGTCAAGGACAGACATTGATCTCTTTAAGCAAGCGCTGCTATTAATTAGAGGTGGGCTTGCACTGAAGCACCCAGCCCGCGTGGGTCCCTACAAACCCCAAAGCCCTGGGGCTCGCTGTGGGATTTGGCTCCGATGGGGTAACCCCAAGGACAGCCCCAAGGACAGCCCCAACGATAATGCTTCACTGCAGTACCCATCCTCTTCCCACATCTTTTCCTCCTTGCCTTTTTAAAGCTGTTCCCTAGCCAATTCTTTCTGAGCAAGGAAGGTTTTACAAAGCCTCCCGAGCCATGTCCCATGTCTATAAATGTTTTACTGCTCAGGCAATAAGGCCAAGGCACTCACTTGTCTCCCATCCAAGATTTCAAATGCAACACAACAACTCCCCTCCGCCCTCACCCCGAGCACACGCGCACATTTACTTCCCAGCTTTCACCAGATCATCTTAATGAAAACTACTGAACCAGAAATCAGGGAGTTTATACAAGTACTGCTAAGCTGTCAGGAAAAGTCTTTCCATATTAGAGCAGTGATTTTATTAAAACCTTTCAACCAAAACCAAAGAACTCCAACAGAACGAGGGAGAAAAGTCACAGAGATGAGGTGGTGGGAAGCCCCGCGGCACCCTGGGTTCTACCCCTTCTCTGTGCCTTTACCTGAGCTCCCCTAGGAGCAAAGGCTCTGCTCTGGCACACACACAGGCACTCGGGAATAATTACTGTCACCCAAACCCACTGCCAATGTGGGGCACGGGGGCATCCCAAGGGTTACGGGGCTGGGGCTGTGCCCACCGCCCGCTCACCGCAGCGGGAGGAGGGGTGCGATGCGAGCGCGGCAGAGCGGTGTTCAAAGGCTGAGCGTAGCCCCAAGTGAAAAACCCGACACAAACACAAAGAAGAGGCAGGATAAACAAACCCCGCTATGGAGAAGTTGCGGAGGTTATCCATCATTGTCAAGGCGCTCTTTGCAGTACGAGCCATCATCGCAACTCACAGCACCGGCAGCGAGAGCTGTCCCTATCTCTTAAGGATATCTTTTTCAGGAGACATCAATAGCAGCAAAAAAGGAAAAGCTCTCTTTTTTAAGGGTCTCATCACACTGAAAACTTGCTTGGATTTGTGACAGCACTTTTACATAAAAATAAAATAATTCTGAGCTTTCCCATGATGTGGTACCAAAAATCACATTAGCAAATAGTGGAGCAGGAAGAACAGCATTTAATATGTCCTCCTTGTATATTCGTTTTTAAGTATAAAATGAAATATTGAATAAAAAGGGTTTTAAATAAAACCCATCTTCTGAGCTGTGCTTGGGGCATCTTCATGCCGTGGCGGTGGCCACACTGCATTTGTTGGTCGCATCAGGCTCTGAAGCACGACTGAAGCCATTTGCCTCTTGCAGGTAGGAAGATTGCACTGGGGAGAAAGGACACGCAGTAAAGCTTCATACATCTGGAACGGATATGAGAATCTGTTCTGCGCTGAACGCTGCGTGCACAGCAATTGGAGCTGGCACCAAGGACCTTGGCGCAACGCAGACCCCCTCCCAAGCCCCTCTAACTCATCCCAGCTCCCATTCGACCCAGACATGGTGTGCAATACGTAGCAGATGTACACCAGTGATGTGTGCTAAATGCAGCATGACACTAAAAACTCTCTCTTCTGCTCAGCTGTACTTTAGGCAATGGGCACCATCAGAACACGATGTTGGCTCGCTGCAAGCTGCCCTGCTGTATGGAAACAGCTTTGGAGCTGCTGTGCAGGGAGGGGGACAGAGGAAAGCGGTCACGTTGCAGGTTGGTGCTGTGCTGAACACAAGACCTGCGTTGCAGGTGTGCCTTCAGACTCTATTTTGGCACCTGGGCAGCACAGCAGGAATTGGAGCGGCCAACGGCTCCATGCTCTGCCTGCTGTGCTGCTCCCACAGCAGCACTAGAAACTGGTGTTGGAGTGTTACACGCATGAGAAACGGGCAGGTGTCAGGCCACCGCAGCCCTTCCCAGGGAGTTTTGTAGCAGCAGCAGCTCAGCATCCAAGCATCTGACTGCACGCATCTTGCAGACACATGGCTGCCAGGACACGTCATGGCTCCTGTCCCACTGCCAGCCAGCTCTGCTGCTCTGAGGCTGCATGTTGCAGAAGTTACTGCAATTTTATAGGCACAAATGGGCAAAAGAAGGTGGTGCGCTGTGACTTTGCCTTGTACATTGCCATCCTGCCGATCCCTGCAGCCCCACCGGGGGAGCACGAAGGGAACCATCCACCAGGAGCGAGGGCGAAGCATCCCCATCTGCGCAGGGAGAGAATGCAATAAATAACAAATGAGATCTGATTGTGTAACATAACATTGCTTCCAATGCAAAACCGAATTACGCTGCACACAGTGATAAATCACAACTTCACAATTCGGCAGTGCAGCACCAGCTCTGAACCACAATGTCTGGCACTGGGGCTGAGCTCCCGGCTTTGGGGACACCGTGACCCAAGCCCTGTCCCCAGCAGAGGGGGCAAAGAACCGAGTCTGATCGCTACAAAGAAGGGGGAAGAAGGCATCACCAGGTCATGGCATGGCACAAGCCTTGCAGGGAAGCCACCTGCAGGACGAACTGTTTTCTTAAAGCTGCAGCAAAACCAACTCAAGAAGTTGGGTGAGGGATGAACGTCCTGCTGTGCTTTGGCACCAGCTCCTCAGAGGCATTTTGCCAGGAGGGCACCAGCCCGCTGCGGCCTAGCGCGCAGCCGAGCACCACGGCCCCGCCATGGCCCGGGCCGAGGCAACGGCCCCACCTGGCGGGCAGCGTGCCGGGCCCAGCCCTGCAGGCCTCAGGGCAGGGAGCAGCCTTCCCTCGGGGCAGTGAGGGGCCCAGCCCCTCTCTGCTCCCTCTGCAGCTCTGGCCCAGCATGGCCCAGCAGTGCTGCTGAGGGCAGGGCTGCCCCTGGGCTCCAGGCTGGGCAGGGGCCGCTGGGCCTGGGCACCACTGCGCAGAGCTGGGCCCAGCCCCACACCTCCCTGCAGATAGGAAAGCTTCCAGCTTTCATACGTTAAAAAAGCAGGCATGGACATGCAGAAAAAAAGTTCTATGTCCAGCATTGAAATGTTCCTTCCGTGTGAGTTTTTGCTTGCTCACAGCCCTGCTGAAGGAAGAGGCTGCACCTCAGGACTTGTCTCCAAATTAATGTGCTTTGATGTCATGGGCTTCATACATTTGTACAGGGCCAGCAGGAACAGAGCTAGAAATCCAGTGAACGCTATCTCCAGATATAACATACACACACTGCCCTGCAAAATAAAACACACTGAGCAGCCACTCCCCCAGAGGGCATCCCCAGACACCTGAGCTGCACAAGGGTCAAAAAGGTGAAAAGTGATGGGTGCAGTGCTCTGAAAAGCCTTGGGATGGTGACCAGGGACCGGTGCCCCGAGCAGCAAACCCTGCTCCATGGCATGTTTATGGGCAGAGGCAAACAGAGATGCTGGAAGAACGGGAAGAAATACTTGCTTTATCTCTGAGCTTGGCACATTTGTATCTCGGTGAATTGGCTTAACTACAACGTGCAGTCCTCATTTTGAAATATGGGCATTTCTCTGCTGGAAATGCTGTCCTCTAATATTTCCTTCGTCTGAAAGCTGCGAGGGTCAATACATCAGCACTAAAGTCTGCTGAGTGCCTCGAAATAGGGCGATATCATTTCCAAAAGTAAGTGACCACCAGGCTGCCGTTAGCCTGACACTGCAGAGGAGGAGATGGCTTTTTGCAACTTTGATTTACTGACAATTGTTGGAAAAGGAGCAAGCAAGAAATGAAAGCCCAATATTTCCATTACAGTTTACTTAATGAAAAAATATCGCAGGAAAGTCAGGCATCATAAAATGCCCATCTTCTCTCTATATTTACAGGATCGTACAATAGCTTGAGCCAGAGCAGTAATCAATTTAGAACAGCCCTGTGCACGGAGGGATGGAGCGCAGAGCCTGGCAGCCACGGGCAGGGCAGCCTGGTACTGGCAGCAATGCAGCCTGGCCGTGGTGATGTGCCCCAAAGAAGCCATTGGGAACACTGAGCAGCTTCTCCTCCTTGGCTGCAAAGGGTTGCTCGTGCATGCCTGCCTCTGGGTGTGTTTTGGACGTGGAAGACGTGCTTCAGGCAAAGAACTGTGTGGGCTCCAGGCAGGAGCAGCAGGTACGAGCCCATGGTCCATCAGCAAATCCAACAAAATTGCATAATGCATCTGGGGCTGCTGTGAAGTCAGAGAGCCCCTGCACCGGCGCCAGCCGGCGTTTCCTATGGCTCAGTCAATACTTAGATCTATTTTAATGATTATCAATACTGATGTTTAGTATAATCACCTTGTCTGATACAATTGCTGGAATCTAAAAGTCAACTAGATTTTAACGGTTCATCATTAAGAGCATTATTTAGTCGGATTAAACTGATCTTAATTCCTCTGCAGCCATCATTTGAAAGCCGTTCGGAGCACGTTATGGCAGCCCCCCTCATCACGGCATGAATCAATGCCCTGGCTGCACACCATCTATTTTCAGCTGCATTTAGCAAGCAACAACACAGATGGACACCGAAGCACTACAAGCAATTAATATTCATGAATCATTCCTACCACCATTAATTTTTCTTTAAAAAGCACAACAGCAGAGAATAGATACACCAGGCTGCCCATGGCCAAGGCCTTGTGGTGCCCATGAGCAAGCACTGTGCAGCTGTGGGGAATGAGGGCACCTTGCAGCGAGAGCCATACGAGCAGATTTTGGAACAAATCCTCTGGATCTCACCCAGATTTGGCCCCAGAGCTGTAGGTCAGGCAGGGCTGTGTTGCTGCTCCATTCCTGGCTGGATACTGAAGCCACAGGCGGGGCTGAGCCCTGCATCACTCCCCTACTTACAGGGAACCAGGAGCCCTAACCACACTCCTTAACCACAGGACTGGGTTCTTTCACGTGCAAAACATTAATTTCCCAGCTTTCTGCCATTAGGAAATCAGGGAAAATACTGATGCTGTTGAGGTTTTGTACTAAAAACCTTGAGGGATCATTTTTTCTTGCTTCCATGAGACGCTGCAGAGCTTGAAAAGAGCTTAGAAGTTAGTTAGTAGGGAGCTAAGGAGATCATGGAGCAACCAATTGTACCTATATGCTTCCCATTAGATGAACCAACTCATTTCCTTTAGACTAACATGATACTTTGTCAGCCAGAAGACAAACATGAATTTAGAAAAAATGCTGGCAAACTTAGTATTTCACAAAATAGTCAGAAGGGACAAACAAAGTACATTTATTTTTATTGAAACAAGTGAAAAACAACGTGTAAGGACCACAAATAACTCTGTACTTGGAAGAACCTTCTGTGGGCTGGAGAACTATTATTAGGTAAGTTGTTTGATGGACTTGTTTAAAAATAAAGCCCTCAAGACAGTTTAGATTCTTCCTTCAGTTAATGAGATTTCCATGATAGTTAAAAAATAAAATTAGAAAACAATGCAATTAATCCTGGATTACATGCAGCATGGGGGGAAGAATTAGTAGTACGAAGCAAGAAGATTAAGACACTTTGCTTTTCTACAAAACAGCTGTGGTGGGAGCCACGTGCAGTACTTCCCTGCCTGAGATTAACACAGAGGCAACGAGGATCTGCCCTTCAGTCTCCAGCTTGGGTGTGCTGGCACAGCTCTAACTTTCCCTTTTGACATGGCGGAGCCTGGTTCTGAGAAAAAAAAAAAGGGCTGACTAAAGTGATGACAAAGAAACCTTGCATCTTAATAGGCAACAGGAAACAGCAGCAACAGTTGGATGTATTTCGTGGTTGATTACATGAGTGTTTATTGCTTGTGTAACTGCTGGGACAGAAGCTGAAATTAGGTTACATTTCCACATCCAGCAGCAGGGATGACATTGTCCCCGGCCTTCCAAAAACACCCCACAGTAAATTTGCTGACTGGAAATAACTTTTTCCCAAATATTCAGTTAACCTACATATGAAATATTATAAACTATCAATAAACAAACTATGGCTTTGCATTTAGAAAGTTAAATTGTTTTCCATTGAAATTCTTAAATCTTATTAACTTTATATATCCCGTATTTGGCTGTTTTAATAAACAGCAGTATGAAACAGGGATAGAAAGGCAACCCAAAATAGGATTACATATAGCAATAGAAGGGGAAATAATCTTGGAAGAAATAATGCAAGACCAAATTCTAACTGCATTAGAAAGTAACAAGTCATGGTTTCAATCACCAGCCAGGCAAGAGTTTGATAATCTCGTGTGTACAGCATATAAATCTGCAAGTGAGACAAATTGCACTTTAATTTATGTACTGAAAAGGTTAACTTCTAATACCCTGCACTCGCTTAAGAAAGCAGCACGAACATGTTCACTCGCAGCACAGACTGTGACTAATAACGTAACTGGTTTCATGTGGGTAGGTCTCAATAAAACCTCAGCGAGGCCACGTTGTGCAGAGCTGTAAAGCATTACAGCAGGACGTGGCTCTCACAACACTGCTCAGCAAATCCCTGGTAGGGAGCGCTGGTGGTGCTGCCTCGGCCAACAGCACAGGGCTGGGGGCTGCTGAGCAGGGCTGGGGGGGAACGAGCTGCTGCAGGACTGCGTGCAACCCACACTGTGTGCTGTCAGGATGGGCTCGTTAGCTCAAATACTGCTAACGAGCAGCCCACCACCCTGCAGGCAGCCATCACTGGACACAACCCAGCTCATCTCCAGCAAGATCCCAGAACTCAGCGACTCGTCTAAGTTCCTCCTGGAACAGAAGCTGAGAACAGTTTGCATGTCCATATCCAAAAGCAGGGATGACATTACCCCCCACTCCTCCAAAAACACCCAGACCCTATTTTATTTTTAAATCAGTAGTGTGTGAAGTTCTAGAAATTCCAGAAAGAAAAATGCTTCATTTTTAGCGAGGCAGAGACTTAGATATGATCAATTGTACTCAATTTTTATTATTTAAGAACATCTTTTGATAATGTTCCTTCAGCAAATTTATCTGAATTCAAAGGGAATGAGTTTTGTGATAAGCCCAGAAATGTATTGGCTCATATTGACTTTAAAAAACAGCCCTTTTGTTCCTGAGCTTATTTATTGAAGTGTGAATCACCATACACATGTTCAATGAAATATTAACAAGAATTTTATTCTCTAAGATCTTAAAGTTGTTTTTTTTTTAAAGACAACACAGTATTGAAAAAAATCCCTAATGCTCAACAGACAATTAGAAGGTACCTTATGGTTTTTTCTTCTTCCTCTGTGGTACTTACCTAAAGCAGCTTGTAGAGCATGAAGTCATAAAAAACCATCACAGGCAGTACATGGTGACACGCAGGGATCATATTCCACGGAACACACAGGTAATTTATGTAAACATTTCAATTAAAACTTAACAAAATGCATAGTTATGCTCTGCCATGAGCTGGACAGGAGGATCCCAATAGCTTACACCACAAGTCTGCTTTTACATCAGCAATGGATCCTCTGCACTGGAGGTACTTAATTAAAGGTTGTTTTTTTAATTCTGATGCACATAGAATTGAATATGAATAAAAAAAGCCCAATTCTTACATACAACACGACCAGACTGAGCAGTCTGTAGGTGCAGTTTGAGTTCAAGGCACAGGGGTAAGCTCATCCACTGTTTTAAGAACAGCCACATCACTGTTATCTACATGTAGATTTCCATCTGAAAACAGCCACCTTGTGATACGCAGTGCACCATGTTGAGAAGTATATATTTCTAAAGCACCCACTGCTGTGTTTTCCTATCACAGGATAGGGAGGAACAGCCAAAATGGGGAAATTTCAGAAATAAAAAAAAAAACACCTTTGCACCACCCTGAAACAACAGAGTAAATATTAAATATTTCAATCTTCACATCAGCTGCACCTAAGAAACAACAAAATTAATGACAAATAAATAACAAAATGTAAGTAATGAGTGTGGTGCCTCAGCTACTGCAATCTGAACTGTCAGTCACCCAAGTGTAAGCTCCAAAGGCAGCTATGTCCAGCACTAAGCAGCCTCCTCCTCCTCCTCCTCCACAAGCAACGGTTCCACTTCCAGTGCCACCACAGCAGGCTGTCTTTCCTTGTGCTGACCGTACAGAAGGAACTGCACAGTCACCTGTTATTTTGGGGTAAGGAAGTAATTAGCTAGGATCCAGAGGCAGCACTCGCTTTCCATCACAGATGAGTGAGCTGTACGGAATAAAAGCAGCCATCCATTTAGCTCTGGCACAGACTCTGTACACCACAGCCCGCAGAGGAAAGCTTAGAACTTGTTCTGATTCACATATTGTGGGGTCAGTATTATCCATTTATTTAAACCCAGCTGCGGAAGGGTCTACATCAGCACAAACTTTCCAAATCTTTAACGCTCATTTTCAGTATTTTATGGCAAGAAGTTAAATCATATTTTACCTAAAAAAGGGAAGACACAAAAAAAGTTAACTCAGAACTCCAGATCCCCTTGGTTACACGGCTCAAATACAAATGAGAGCATCCTTTACTATCTCTTGTTTGCACGGATCCTAAGTATGAAACTCATCAGAAGTGGAAGAGGTGCAACATTCACCGAGGAACAACACAGAACCAACCACGCTGCCCTGCACTCCTGCAGCCTCCCAGGTCCAAGGAACGCGGGCTGGGCAGCCCACACGTGGATGCTGGGAGGGAGGGGAAGTTTTTAAAAACTTCTTAGTAGCACATCAGCAGGGCCTGATCAGAAAACAAGGTTCTCATTTCCCACAGAACTCCACCTAATTTGGCATTTAAGGCACTGACAGGCAGACAACGCTGTCACTCAATATTAATGCTGTTTTCAACACAGGAGTGTGCAATTAGACATAACTGTTTATTTCTGCTGTAAAACAGAGCACTGGAAGTACTGCTCACCTACAAAGAACCAACAAGCATGTACTTGCTCTTTTTCTTGATAGCTTCAGCTCTCAACAAAACAATTGACTTTGAGCATACCTAATTTTCAAAAAAAAAAAAAAAGGGGGGGGGG
>WBMW01004563.1:11325-108118 GCA_013396635.1 Penelope pileata | reverse complement strand
GCTGTGTTTTCCTATCACAGGATAGGGAGGAACAGCCAAAATGGGGAAATTTCAGAAATAAAAAAAAAAACACCTTTGCACCACCCTGAAACAACAGAGTAAATATTAAATATTTCAATCTTCACATCAGCTGCAAATAAGAAACAACAAAATTAATGACAAATAAATAACAAAATGTAAGTAATGAGTGTGGTGCCTCAGCTACTGCAATCTGAACTGTCAGTCACCCAAGTGTAAGCTCCAAAGGCAGCTATGTCCAGCACTAAGCAGCCTCCTCCTCCTCCTCCTCCACAAGCAACGGTTCCACTTCCAGTGCCACCACAGCAGGCTGTCTTTCCTTGTGCTGACCGTACAGAAGGAACTGCACAGTCACCTGTTATTTTGGGGTAAGGAAGTAATTAACTAGGATCCAGAGGCAGCACTCGCTTTCCATCACAGATGAGTGAGCTGTACGGAATAAAAGCAGCCATCCATTTAGCTCTGGCACAGACTCTGTACACCACAGCCCGCAGAGGAAAGCTTAGAACTTGTTCTGATTCACATATTGTGGGGTCAGTATTATCCATTTATTTAAACCCAGCTGCGGAAGGGTCTACATCAGCACATAAACTTTCCAAATCTTTCTTAACACTCATTTTCAGCACTTTATGGCAAAAAGTTAAATCATATTTTACCTGCAATACTAAAAAAGGCAAGATACAGAAAAAAAGTAACTCAGAACTCCAGATCCCCTTGGTTACACGGCTCAAATACAAATGAGAGCATCCTTTACTATCTCTTGTTTGCACGGATCCTAAGTATGAAACTCATCAGANGGGGGGGGGGGATGTGCACTTGTAAAGGACACGAGAGAAGCCTTACTCCCCAGAACTTTGGCTGGATACTGAGTTAGGTTTGATGCTTAAGTACTGAGTCTTACACAAAACACTTTTTATAACAGAGATACCATTTTATGATATAAACGTTTAACACAAATCTACCCAGCTATGTCCTTCCAAAAGCAATTTTTTTTTTTTTTGAAGGGAAACTTTTCTGGAAGGCCTGGATGGAAGGAGAGAAAGTTCTCTACATCCTAAGCAAAGCCCCAGTCATTGTCCCACTTTCCCAAAGCTTTTCTACATCCCACCTCTAAGGCCCCCCAGCTACAGATTAGACAGGATTTCCTTCACAGACAGCAGATCAGCACTCATTTTAAGTCTTTCTGTGGTATTACTTGGGGAATCATCTTCTTAAAGCTCAGCAAAGTAGCTTTACAACATATACAGCTACTGCTTAAACTTCCTGCTTTTTTCTTTCCTTTTTCCTCCCTTTTAAAACAACAAACAAACAGCAAAAAGCAACTTGCAGCTGAACATCTCCAAGTCTTAACAACAGCACAGTAATAAAGGACATTGTGAGCTGGGATCAGATTGCTGCAAACACACTGCAGGCTGGGGACAACTCCAGGCCACAGCACTGTGTATTATCACTCTTAGCCACAAAGCTGGCAACAGCAGCAGAGCTTTTAGGGAGGATAAGTTACAAACAAATGGCATGGAATTCACTCAAGAGTATTTCCATAATAAGGTTTTTCTTCGTTTCTTACCGTATGCACTCATCTGCTCACGTTTTTAAAATAAATGCTAGATTACTAAGACAACATGGAAAAATAGTTGCTGCTCAACTCTGTGACTTTCAGGGGGAGACTAAGGGCTGCTCATGCAGAGAGCCCAAAGTGGAGGAGACCACCAAACAGACCCCTCACAGCGATGCTCATGACAGCCACTGGGCTAGCGGATCAAATCTGTTTCTTTAAACTCAAAAACAATTTAATGGCAAGTCAAGTAGCATAGCAGCTTTGAGACAAAGCCAGGTATTTACAAGAGCGCAGGGAAGTGTGTTTGGCTGGGAAAGCCTTGCTGACTTGTCAGGTCAGACTTCCATTCTTTGCACTGTGTAATTAAATTACAAAGCATGATGTTTTGTAGAAGTATATAATGGATTGCAAGTGGCTGCCCGCAGTTCACAGAAGGTGCAAGATAACAGTCTGTGTACAGCAGCCTGGCTCTCCCTGAATATACTCGGGCTATTTAGTAACAACCTGACTACACTTAATGAAAAGAAGTTTGTGTGGAGGATTTGGACACAGTTCTCTGACAATAGGGTGTTGTCAAACAAACAAACAAAAAGGCAGAAGTCTTGCTAAAGGGCTTTACCTGAATCTAAATACAAAGCTGAGTTGTTTTGGCAGGGGGTAAAAGGAGGAAGGAAGCAAGGGTGAAAAACAAACTTACAGCAAAAGGACAGTTTTCCAGAAAACTTGCACTAAGTTCTTTCTATTAGACTCCTAGCAGCCAACACCAAGTTTCCAACTAGTCAAAAATTCATTTGACCTTGTGTACAAATGAACCATTAAGTAATCGTGCACACGAAGTAAAGCTCTAACAAGGCCCACCACAGAACCCTAAGATGGGCACCTCTGGGCTCAGTCTCTCTCACAGATGAGGCACCCAACAGGACACATTTAAATTTTGGGCTTTGTTATCTCTTGAGAAACTCCAACCACCTTCCACTGCAAAGCAGCAGTTGGAAGGAAACAATTACTGGAAAAGAAAATCATGTCCAATTTATAACTCAAATGTGTAATGTTATAAAACTCCTCTTAAAATGAAAAAGAGGACAACTCATACTTTACAAACAATTGGACACTTCCATTATTTATTGAAAATAACTGGCTGATTGTGCAACCGAAAAACTTCTACTTTAGATACTGAATAAACAGGATGACCACGTTGCCCTGTTAAACCAAGCTGAAACACGTCCAGTGCAATCCTGCACGCAGCAACACGGGAGCTGCTGTTCAGCTACCACCAGGAGCCCATTTGTTTCTAAAAACAGTCAATGCCAGCCACGTCAGATGGAAGCAGAGGACAGCATACTGCAGCAGACACAGAGTAAGTGAACTCTTAATCCTTCCTTGGACCTTGAGAAATGAGGGCTTGTTTTCCACCTAATGAAACTCTGGACACTGAGGAATAAGCCCTACTAGAATTGGACAATTTCAGGAACTACTTCTCAAAACAGAGACTGTTACACAAATGGTCAATTATGAAACACCTCTCTTGTAGAAATTACAACTTTTTCACTTAATTCCTCTGTTTTCCAAAACCCAAGGGATGCTGGTCTTTCTTTTCTGCTCTAACATGACATATCATTTTGTTAGAATTTTGATTTTCTTGTTTTGCAAGAGACAGTGATGAAGCTCTTTTTTAAAAAGCATTCACTCCCATACCTTAGGGGGTTCTCAAAGCTGGAGGTCTGCTCTTGTTTTCTCTTGATTACAAATACTTCATACATTTTGAACTAACGCTATATTCATGACCAGATTTCTATAAGCTCCCCAGACTGATTTGGAAGCATCTGCTTTCAATATAATTTGAACTGGAAGACTATTAGCAAGATTAGATTCAGACTCCAATCAAGACAGAACTGAGAAATGAATGTCATGTGCACGCTGGCTTTGCAGTTCTGGGGCTGGGCTCAGGGAGAAGGGAGGTCTGTGGCCGATGTAAAAGTTTCTTTTTGGAGTACATCATAGAAAGGCATCTCCAAATATGCACATAAAGTACTGTAAGGGTCATCAAGATCAACTCCTAGGTTTCTTGGTAAATAAATACTGGCAGTTTTATGTTTCCAACTGAGAGGGGTGGAGAGGGAGAGAAAGAATGACTACTTCACTTATGGAACCAAAGGCCTGAGAACTCAAACCAGCCACGTGGGCTAGCAAGCAGCCCTGAATCCCTACAGTCGGCTCACGCAACAAATCTGTATTGTCTCTAAAGATAAAACTAAAATGTATTTCAAAAGAGGCTGCTAGCCACCATTCAGTCTCACAACACAGTACTTCACTGCAGTGCCCACAATGCAGAATGTTTTACTAAGCTGCCCACTTAAACCATCAAGGCTGGAGATGCAAAAAGCACAGATGGTTACTCTGAATGACAGCATGACTTAAGAGTCCATCCGAAGGCTAGGGTCAGCTGCCCCGTCGTTAGGCTAATTGGAGTGGCTTATGAAATTACTTTAATCAGAAAGACAAGACTGATGCCTGGGAATCATAACTTCTTGATCTGTTCCAGGTAAATCTGGTGAAAAACTTCCTTTGAATATGGAACAGATTAACACAATATGCTTTAGTACGCTGTGGTCTTGCAATCACTGTTCACTCTATCCCATCTCATACTTGGAGTTAGAGTGAACTACAAAGATGCTTTAAGACACAAAACTAAAATTCTTACTTCATGAAAGCTAAGGAAGTCTCCTGTTCATACTATTTTAAATGAAAATACAAGCTGTAGCAACAAGGCAGGTAGCTATAAACATACAGCGAACAGCAAGTTCAAGCAACACCAACTATTCACAACTCCTAAAGCAGAAGCACAATTCTACTATAAATATTTTGCTTTTAATTTTTTGATCACAGAATGCTAACACTCAGTCTAGAAAGAGCACCACTAACAATAGCTAAAACATTGTGGGCATCTTACGCATGTCCCTTGAATTAAGAATAAAACCATTATACTGGTTTAAGTTTGCTTAGGACTTCAAGCAACAGGTGCACTACCCTACAACTGTATTGTAGGTTAGCCCTTAGCATGATTCAGTGAGCACAACTGTTTCCAGAGGCACTCCTCAGTGTCTAGATGCATTTGATTTTGCCCCAAATCACACAGGTAAGGGTAGCTGCAGTATTTCTTCATTAAATGCTATTTTCTGAAACAAAGTTTGTCAAAAGCTCACTGTTTGTCTCTGACATTAATGCAATCTTCCAATAGATTTTACAATTTGCCCAACTTCTCAAAGCTACCACTCTGTATCTGCATTTGAAAGCAGTCACTTTGGGAAGGTTTTGCTTTTACATTTATCAGACAATAAATGTAAAAAAATCAAATAGCATATTGTGCAAAATCCCACTTCTCAACTTTCATTTCACTGCACACTGGCTAAAAGATAGAGCTTAACCTCTGCAATGTAGCTTCAGTATATATTTTATGTAAACTTATTATCGAGAAATATTATTTAAAAATATGAATCATTGTTTAGAAAGAAGATTTTATAATCACGTTTTTTTCTGTGATTCTAACTTGACTTCAAAGAAGTTTCACTTAATGTCTGATCTACTTCTTAATAAGCCCAACTTGGTAAACTAGCTGTAACAGGAAAAGGATACAAAAACGTCTAGTAACAAAACTCCAAAGCTCCCAATGAGCCATGGGAGATGGTGTAAGAAGTAGAGGGCCCGGGAAGATTCAATAGCAGGCATCTTTAAAACAAGGCTCAGCCCATAGGTACAGTTTCCCAGCATGGCTAAAGCAAACAGCAGGTAGGAGGTGCCTTCTGTTGATCTCCTCTGAAACTAAACACAAAGGAATTTTGAAAAAAAAAAAAAAAGTTAGAGCATGTATCACAGTAAACAGTTACAGTACAAAATGTCAGAATTATCTAGAACACGTCAAAAGATTTTCAGTCATTCCTCTCCATCTTTTGCTGGGCTCTGAATCCCCTCAGCTTCGTATTTCCAGCATGTACCACTGAAAGCAACAGAAATTGTTACAGCTCTTCGAAGCAGCTCTGTTTAACATAGTTTTTATGTAGGTGCAAAGCAGCAAGGATAATCTGCTTCCAAATGATATTTAGTTCTTAGGAAATCTGTTGCAATGTCTGTTCAGCAGAGCCCTCTGAAAATTTCGTTGTATTCCAGCTGGGATGGAAAAAGGTGAAGAGGGGAAAAGAGGAATAAGCTTGGGAATGAACTACACACTGTCATAATCAACTAAGAGATCCACACAAACTCGATGCAAAACCTTCAGGATTTTTTCTTCTATAGCCTCTTCACTATTGCCACATTAAAAGAATGTAATGGCATCTTTGTGGAAAAAAAGGGCTAAAGCTTTAAACTACTTTTCCTCTAATTGTAATTTGTGATCCTGTATGTCGTTACTTAAGGTAGAATAGTTTGGAGAGAAAAAAAAAACAGATATCACTTGCTCATGAAAACAATCACACCAAGCATGTTTCTGTTCATATATCTGATAAATGCAACTGTAAATCTTCCTCTTTCCTGGACAATCAATACCCTACCACCAATTACAGACCATTATTTTCCTAAAATTCTCACTATCTTCGTTTGAATGGAAAAAGAAAGCCCTTCTTTAGTATTTCAGTCACAAGAGCCAAGCAGGCTTTCACACTTTGAGGGCTCGCTGCTAGGAAGAATCTAAAATCAGAAGCAACAGAGTATTTTGTAAAATATACAAGTACACTTAGCCAAAAACCTACTAAAACCTACTTACATTTTTATACAGCTGAGGAAATCTACTTCCCAGGTAAAACACACAAGATATATAGCCACAAATGAAGCCTGACATTTCAGTCATATCGAGAGAAGCCTGAAAAAAATAAAAGGTACATATATTTTGGCAAGAATGTTTTCAAGCATTTCAGACTTAAACTGAGAGCCCACTGGCTGCTTTTTTGGACAAAACTCCTTTCAAAGCAGTTCAGAGGTGCTCTTCAAATGACCAAAGAGGGCTGGAAAGTGTTTAATCTTTATCTGACAACAATGCAGAGCACTGCGTCACAGCCGTGGCTGAGATCAAAATCAGCGCCAGGCTTCAGGATTTAGCACTAATATCAGCCCGGTTCTTCTGCTAAAAAAGCCTGGGCACAATAATTCGAGCCAAAACTAAAAACTGTCTAGAGAAGCAAAATACTCATTTTTCACAGTTTAAGAGAATTGTTAGTTTTCTCGCTCTAGCTGTATTTTGAAAATAAGCTGCTTCCCTGCTGGGCAATGTTGCTGGATTACAATTATTTTACTGGCATTAGTATGAAGGCCATAAAATTGCTAGAATAGCCTGTGAACTTTCCTGGTGAAGTGACAGCTGCAGCAGCAGGTACAATTGTAATTTTCCACTTTTTATTGATTGCACTTTTCACTACATACTCTCTACATGGATGTCTACAGGCAGAAAGACAGCACACATACAGGTTATTTCACAAAGCAGCACATCCTAATAGGGACAGAATAACCCCAAAATACAGGAAGCTGCTAAAAGACTATTTTGCAGCTTATTTATTTTGGAATGTAAGGCACATGCTTAAAAATCCACATCGTGCCACGCTTAGGATTTCTAAGGCATTGTTAAAAACATCATCCACATTTCTTTAAAGCTCAGAGTGCACAATCCTTTCAAAACACTTTTGAGCTTGCTGGTTTTGTTTCTTGGAATGGAAGCAGGTGAGAACTTACATTACTTCTTTCCATTTCTGAACGCTGGTCTTGGTTTCTTATTAACAGCTGACAGGGTAAAACAATGCACAGGGTTACACACATCAAGATCCAGGTGATACAGAAATTCTTCAGGCTTCTGCTGCCTAGGATGAAACAAACAAATTAGCTGGAAAACAACACCTGCTGTTGACTTAAGGTTTCTTCTCATCTGCAATACAAATACATAAATTAAAAGGTATAATCTCAGTTAGCTTTTCCTTGGCAACTGTGCAAGTGGCAAGAGCCCACCTCTTTCTTCTGGGCTCTGTGCCCACCCCTGCTCACCATGCTCATGCACTGTGTCTTACTGCACCAGTGAGGGCAGCAGTGCAGGAGCAGGAGGGAACCCCTTAGACATTGCTACCGAGAGAATGCCCACACTCAGTTCATCTCTTATATGGAGTTTCAACTAATAACTTACTCTTCAGTAATAGCTGATAGAAAAATCACTAAGAAGAGAACACAAGTTTCTTTCAACACATCTCAGTTTAAAAATGCAAAAGTAACAATAGTTTAATGCAAATGTGTAATCTAAATTTCAAGAAATATTTGTTAGTTTAAGTCCTCAGCTGGACCAGTGTCTATATCTACAGTTAGCCAGATATTAGGCCTTTACATTCAGAGACTTACAAATTCAAAGATAAAGATCCTGGCTGGCAAGTCTCCATAGACACCTACAAGACAACCTGAAAATGGGAAATGATCCTGCAGAACTCTGGAGCTGTATTATCTTCTGTTACCAGTGAACAGATTGCTGTATGGCATTAGAAAGCCCGCCCTGAAGACCTGCAACCTATGTAACAGACACAGGAATTAATACTGAGGCTTCACAGGCTGCACCTGGAGATGCAAACTTTTCTTGGGTACCAGCTCTGGGTACTGAAAAGCTCTCTTTTATTGCTTTATTCACAAATGCCTTTCCTCCCTCTCCAGCTGAGCTGAAACAGGCAAGGACAGTTACAATGTAGGAAATCCTTTGTTTGTTTACAAGAGTCAGCAGCAGGAAGGAAATATCTTCAGCACTGACCTATCTCCAGGTTCATTATCAGTTCCATATTGAAAGAATCTGCTTTATCCCTATTTAGTTTGCTGGACAGGCATCTGTTTTACTTCAGCTTTTTGTTACCTCCACTGTGCCACGAGTTTTCTTTGATTAAGATTGATGAGTTAATGCTTTTGATTTCATGCAACGTGCACAGAGCTTTCTGTCTTCCACTTCAGTAGTCCACTCAGTAGACTGAATACTACAACTACTGCCAGGATTTTGCAAAGCAAATCAAGCAGTTTTGTTCCCTTGAATATTTTTAAATTGTATATATTGAAACAGAACACATGAAGATGTCAAGGTATTTTATGATATGCGCAAATAAAGTTCTGTTTTAATCAACACAGAGGAAACTAACTGAACTACACAGAAATAATACTTAACTTTCAACTTCTGTCTATGTAGATAGCTGAAAGTAGACAGCAAAACCATGAAGCAAGTCAGAAGTATGGAGCCAGATTCCTACTTTTTGTCTATATAAGCTGAATGTAGCACATAGAAAATATTTACTATTATGTGGGTAAGAGGAGAGGAGAAAGGCAGAAGAGAAACAATTTTCACAAAGGACTGAGAAGACTGGAGAAAAATGGGTCTAACAACTCCAGTCGGAATCTGTGTACCCTATTTTTAGATGGCTTTTAATCAAACTCTATAGGAAGTATCAAGGTGAGGGATATGCTGCATTATGGAGAACATTTTAGATGGTGAAAAGCCTTACATTTCATCTTCTGATTCTTGAGCTTATAGTAGACAAATTGTGAAATCAAAATTATATCCATGTTAACATAAGAGATGGCGGTGACAGTCTGGAAGAGAAGAGACGTGCTTGGTCAGTATACAAAAAGTTCAAAGCATCCTCTGAACTTAATTGTGCCTCATAATAATAATGTGAGCAACAAACACCAAGCCACTGCCAAAAAAAGGTAACAAACAAGTCAGACAGCAGCAGATGAATGCAATGTAAAGCTTGTGCAACAGTGGCTTGCTGACACAACCACAAGTGTCATTTTCCAGGATGCACAGCACAAACTCCCACCTGGGCAGACTGATCCATCTTTTCCTGCCCTGATGTTTAAACCCACTCTACCTAGCTTCCCAGCACTGCGGAAACTCCTGACCTTTCGCGGTGCCTCCTGCCTCAAGAAGTCAGAACTGACATTCTCTCTTCTCCCTTTACAACATGGGAGATGGAACAGTTAGAACTGGAGCCAAGGGTGGACGGAGACGTCTTTTGTTGTGCATCTCCAGCTTGGAGAAACTTCTGCAGGTGACTGACACATCTTTCTCTTTCATTAAGAGTTGAAAATGAAAACAGCAGATAAAGGTTCTGACACCATTAACGTATTGCTGACAACTACTCTCGTTCAGAGATGCCCTCCCCGCTTATTGTAGAAACTATATTTTTGAACACGTAAGAGATTCTTTGAACTAGTATTTTTAGAACTGTCTGTTAAAATTTAATTTTCTTTATTTTTGTTAAGAGTAGTTGCAGCAAGAGAGCTTGATCTATTAGAAACTAAACAGCACATCTTCCTTCCAGCCCTACTCGCTCTGCAAGCTTGCTTTGAAGGTGAAAATTAACTAAGAATTCCCCACTTCATTCTTTATTGAACACACCCCACCAAGTCTCTCAAAATGCTAACTACAAGAGTGAAATGGTTCCTGTAACACATAACAGTATCAAAGTAAACATTTGGGAAATTACGACTTATTTTATGGATACTACATCAGCAAACAGAATGTAAACCTGTTTTCTTTCCCAGTATACCAATCTCACTGTGTAATATTACATTATCCTAGAGCTTAAAGAGACAGTATGAGAAGGATATATCAAAAAGTAGAAATATCAGCAGATTACCTGAATTGGCAGTTGATTTGTTAAATAGCAGCCTATAAAATTTGTAAGATCTCCAGCTATCCAACACAGAAGAAAGCCCAAAGACAGCGCTTGATCCACTTTTCCGTTCTGACAGGCAACGTAAATTTGACTGGCACAAATTCCAGAAGTAATTGTAGAATATTGTTAGCCAAAAATGCTTAACAAGCTTGAAAATACATTTTTCAAAATCTGAATACAGAAAGATTAAATCTCTAACCACGAAAGACCAGTCAGAGCAATACCCCACTAACACTTGGAACTCAGTACCACGACATCTCTATGCCTTACTCTAACATAAAAGGCTGAAGTCACCACCTCATTACTGCTTGCACATGGTGTGTCTCTCATTTTCTGGACATCAGAACGATGCCATCACTTCATATTCATCTGCTGTAGATACTAGCCTTTGAAATACTGAAATAAGGAAAACGCTGTTATTCAACAGAAGGGCTAAGAATGGCCAAAGCTTCTGTAAGAGCTGACAGCTATGCTTATGCCCCCAAACTAAAGAACTGTTCTTCACATTCACAATGGGAACTATGAAGTCATCCCAAATTTGAGCCCATTAGACATGTCTTGACAAATTACATACTCACTAACATGACAGTTTCAATGTAAAGCCTCCTTCCAACCAATATTTCAAAAGCTCAACAGCTTACTAAGAGTTTTCGTTTTGCTTGATTTCCCTCACCCTTTTTATTAGTTCAGTAAATTACATTCCCATCATGGAGACAGACCTTGGAGTCAACCCCATTTTGGTTCAGGCATTTTCACCTGCTAGCAGCATTTCTCCTTTCCTTTTGCCATCTCCTACCTACACATCTGAAATCTGAACTCTGTGCCAGTCCACCAAACAGCAACTGATTCAGCACTCCCAGAGTGCTAACCCGTGCTGTTTCTGACTTTTTCTTAGTCCAAATTTCACTGGCAGGAGCCAGCTCAACAGTGCTGGTGACATGGCATGTGGTTTAAATAAACACCGAGCTAGCTTCTGCAGCAAGCATGCTGTGTTTGCACACACATCTCAGAGTGGGGAAGATAAGAGAGAGGAGGTGATTTATTCTCATTTTCTCTAAGTGGCAGAGATTAGTGTCAAGTCAGTACAACAGAACAGTACATCAAGCTCATTTGTCAACCACCAAATATTGTTCTAAACATGAACAACATGCTTCTCTGGCATATTATATCTGTATTATGCAGATAGAGAAACATTTCCAAGATAAACTTAAAAAAAGGCAGCTTGTGAAAAAGGCTTCAGGCAAGATTACTCATGTTTCCATCTGAGAACTGCCTAAGACTTTAAACTTACGGTAGTGCAGCAAACAGAAAACAGACAATGGAAATCAGTCCTATGACAACGCTCCAATACTCCCATGCATTCTCGACACATTCTTCTAGAAGATGCCAAATCCATGGTGTTCCATTTATACACAGTCTCCTATTCTCTACTGGGGAGATATTGAAAGCATGTGCATACAGCTGGGAAGCCATCACTTCTGGACCGAGATTCAATTTCAGAAGTTTATTTCTGCCTCCATTTTTACCCCATGCAAATCCGCAAATCCGTTTACCAATGCTGAACATCCGCTGTGAAAAGACCTCTGCATCCAGACAGATGCTGGATAGCACAGTTCCTTCCAATCACATAAACAAACCTGCCAAATGCAAAGGAATAAATACAGCCAGTGTGAATAAGATGTTAACCATAAGATGCTTGCTCACATTTACTGCTTAAAGATGTAAGACTTCCAAGAAAGAAAAATACTTCGTGATCCATCACATTCATTAATCCTTGACAAACATTTGCAACACTCCAGATTTATATCACTACAGCATTTCAGTCTGAGCCTGTGCTAGGCAGAGACTGCCAGGCACACTCAGGTGCCAGAAAGCTGCTAACAGATAAAGTGAACCAAGCAATTTATCTG
This sequence comes from Penelope pileata, assembly GCA_013396635.1. Classification (NCBI taxonomy): domain Eukaryota; kingdom Metazoa; phylum Chordata; class Aves; order Galliformes; family Cracidae; genus Penelope; species Penelope pileata. The sequence continues at coordinate 95,954 of WBMW01004563.1, read as the reverse complement.
CATTTAAAACCAAAACTCTGCTTTTCACGTTCAACATTATTCCAGTGAAGTAACAATGCTTTCTTTAATGATTCCCCTTCTGAACACTCTACTCATGCTTATAAAACACAGTGTTAATTTCCAGGTAATTAAATTCCAGCTAACATTATGAAAAAGAAATCACTTATTACTCCAATGGCAAACTCTAATCTCTTCCTGAATCTAGGTAGCCCATCAGACTAATTAGTGATTCAAGAAAATACGGGGTATTCCCAGTCCCAACCCACCCAAAACACCCCAAAACAACAACAAAACAAGGACTCACTTTGCTAATCATCAAGAAATCTGATGTTTTCTTCTCAGACTTCAGGTATCTGCAGCGTTCAGCGCTGGAACAAGTTTGCTGCAGACACTGGCTGCCTCTCAAGAGAGCCGTCATCACAGGACCTAAACCACAGAAACAATAAAAACAAACGCTTTCATACACTGAGAATTCATCTATTAGATACATTCAGCTTGTAGTCATCTTTGCAAATAATTTAAGTTATAAAATATCTGTGAGCAGTGTTTCAAGGAAGCTTCTTCCCATCCTGGTATGCCACAGCTGAACAGGCTGTTACCATCCACAGAGGGAGACCCATCAAAATGCACACATTATTTGGGCAGACCATAGCCCATGAACTTTGCAACAAAAACCATATAGATTTGATTAGGTTTCAGATAACACTGCACCTCAACTTCATCCCAAAATGCCCATTTCAAGCTATGCAAAACATGTTAGACATAAAAAATGCTGCATGTGGTATTTAAAGCTATGCCTGAATACCATCGCTGCAGTTGGACTCATGCACACCAAAGCTCTAAGATCACAGACTATGGGGTAACAAGCCTAAACGTGGCAATTCAGACTCAACCACCTGATCTTACGCCATATCCTGCTCCAAACCCCTGCAGCTATGACAGAAAACCCAACAGTTTGAGGAGTGGTGGGAGCTGGGAGGCCGCTGCACTTCCCAGATGACTGCAGGCTCGTGCTCTGGCCTCCTGCCACACAGCACACTTAACACATTTAAAGCACGTGGATGTTCTGGGGTTGTTATTCCTTAATGTTTATGTAGCAGGAAAACTTTCATGTTGCCACTACTCCTTGTGACTGTATTTTCAGCCTTAACAACAACTGCTTTGTTTTTAAATCCCCAGCAAAACACTACGTCCCACTAAGTGCCCTATCACCAAAACCAACAGTGCTACCCATGGCCAGAACTACTGGATGCTGCCAACTAAATGTGTGTGCCACAAACCTGAACTCCTCCTGCCATTGCTGGGAAGGCAAAAGGCAATGGTGTCAGCATTGTTCTCATCTTTGGTTATTTTCACATCTGGACTGGGTGTGCCAGAGCAGGAGACACCCTTCTCACAACCAGCACCTGGCACTCAAGCATTGCCTACTCTTCAAGTTCAAAAGGAGAATGGTGTTTGATGGCTGCCTTTCCCCAGCATACACTCCTGCACAAAGACTTGAATTTTCCCTCAACATTTGAAAAAACAACAAGCATTCACTTTACTTTTGTTACATGAAATGCACTTCCAAAACAGGATGAGACTGGCATGACATTGCTTTCCTTCAAGTTGATAAGGAAAATAATATTAAGAGAGAGTTACATTCCTACAAAAAAATTATGCCTGTAACAATTCTTGGCCTACGACTTCATTCTGAGATCACTGCCCTGGTATTAGTGACTACTAGTTGGAAAAGTCATGGTAAAGGCAATATTTTCAGTGAAGCATTACCCTGGAAGCCTGACATCATACCTTTCTGAAAACGCTGAAAAAGTTTGTCTAGCTAGAAATAAAACCACCATGGCTTTAGACATTCAGTTATGAGGAATTAGGAGCTTGAGACTCCACTTCAGACACTTCTGCTTATTCTGAGGTAAAAATGTCCAAACAAATAGCAGCTCAGAAGTGAAATGCCCTTGGTTAAGAGCAGCCCCACAGGGCAGACAAGAAGCAGGCTGCTCCCAGAGCCATGGGGGCTTACCACAAGCTCTGCCCCTCCACCTGAACACTGTGTGCTCCAACTGCTGCGAGCTCCAGGACGTCAGGCACAGGGATGTCAAGCACAGGGATGCTGCCGGTGGCAGGCACGGATGTCAGACATGCGTCTGTGCAACTTCTCTGAGCAGCAGCTGCTAACAGCCTGAAATCCAAAGGTTCACTCAGTTGTACAGTACTCATAATTTAATTATTTCAGGGTAGGGGGGAAAAGGTGGAGCTATGCTAAGGAGCATCTCATTCCCACAATTAACCCCTTTGCCTCCTTCCCGGCTCCAGCTGCCCCTAACCACGTTGTTCCCACGCTCCCAGTTGTGACTGCTGCTTCCTCGGGGCTGATGATAAAACTTGATCAGATTTAACGCAGAAACTAACTCCAGCTCCCACAGAACGCTTCCGGCTTTCCAAAGGAAAGAAAAAGAAGCAGACACGAAGAAGTGCCTGCCCCAGGAGGAGCCAGCAGACAGCCACAGCCCCAGCACCCCGGGACGCCCCATCCCTTCGGGGCAGCTCCACGGCCCGACCCCAGCCCCCACCACCGCCCTTCTGTCACAGCACCGGGTCCCGGGGGGAAGCAGGCCGAGGCGGCAGACACTCTGGGGGACCATGGCCCCGTCCGCCCCCCGCCCCGCGAGGCCAGGTGACGGCGGGTCGCGAGGACAGCAAGCACACGAACGCGGCACACACCGACCTGCCCGGGGCTGCTGCAGCTCCGCGGATCCCACCCGGGCGCGGGCGTCCCTTGTAGGGAGGAAGAAGGGGCTGAGGCTCCCGCACCGCACCGAGCCCGAGGGGAAGCCCCGCCGGGACCCCGCGGCCTCCTCAGCCACCCCGCGAGACGGCAGCGCGGCGCAGGGCCGCGGCCCGCAGCATGGACACGGGCAGGCGCCGCCCCTCCCTCCGCCCCGGCGCTGCGCGGCCTCAGCCGCAGGGCCAGGGCGCCCTCTGCGGGCGGCGCCGCGCTCCGAGCCCCCCTCAGCCGCACAGCTGCCGCCAGTGGCCGGAAACAGCGGCTCCAGTAACATGAGTGGTCGGGAGCCAGGTGGCTCTGTGGGCAGTGCCCTCTTTATACAGCAGCAGAACGCCCAGGGGTGGGGAGATCCCCCTTTATATAGCAGCAGAACGCCCAGGAGTGGGCAGTGTCCCCTTATATGCAGCAGTGTAATGCACTGGGATGATTCATGTTACCTTTATACAGCAATATAATGCCTTAGGGTAAATAAGACCCCCTTTATATAGCACCATTATACCCTGGGATAGACAGCATCTGCTTATATACAGCAGTATAATGCCCTGGAATGGACAGTGGCTGCTTTTATACAGCAATGCAACAGCCTGGGATGGTCAGTGCTCCCTTAATGCAGCAATATAACACCTAGGAATGTCTCCCTGTTGTATGCATGTGGGGCAGTCACTGAGAGAAATGCCCAAATAAGGTTGAGCAAGGGACATTCCCAATGCAACGGGGCCTCCTGGAGGCTGCTGTCTCCCAGAGGATGCTCCAGGCTGTGAGCCCAGGTGTTCAGTCAGCACAGAGCTCCTGGGTCCCTCTGGAAATGGGGAGCCAGCACTGAAGCCCCAGAGATCCACACCCCAAAACAAGGAGGAATGAACACACGTTCTTTCCCAGCAGCAGCCACTGCCTCTCAGCCACCCTTTGCACAGTGCCCCGCAGCCTCGCTGGGCGCTGACAGCCCTCCAGCATTGCCTCGTAATTAATTGGCAGCAGCATTTAGTGATCCAGGAGGGGAGGGAGCCTAACGAACAATCCCGGGATATTTGTGGGATGTGAACTTTTAGGCATGAATATTTTAAAATATTTTGATGGGAAGGGATGTTGTATGATCCACTGAATTTTTAATACGATTTTAGTTTTATTCTCGTGTAGGCTCATTGTTTCTGTAGTTACTGCAGCTTGGCTAATTAACACAGGGCTGGGGGGATGATCAGGGGGAGGCTGCATTGTTCTACTTTAATGGCATTGCACGCAGTGACTCCGTGTTGGGTTTGGCACCTGAGCCGTGCTCGTCTGGCACTGGGGAGCTCCTGCTCACGTCCATGGGGCTCATCTGCTGCCAAGCGGCAGAGGCAGCAGGTCTGCGTGCACTTCAACAGGACCCAAGTTGTGGGAGAGAGAGATTTTACTGCATGCCTTTAGACAACTTGGCTGAGATATGTGGTGTTTGTCATGACAGGGCCTGCTGGCTGGGCTCTCCTCAGCCTCGTGGAGTCACGAAGGTTGGAAGAGGCCTCTAAGACCACCACGTCCCCCTGTCAGCCCATAGCCTCATGCCCACTGAACCATGTCCTGGCTTCATGGCCTCAGCCTCCAGTTGGCACCAAGCAGGGGGCTCAGCCCCACAGCCTGGAGAAAGCCCTTTTCGTGCAAGGAACACACACTGTGTGAGCCTGAAGGTAAGGGCAGCAAGTAGAGAGACTGCTTAGGTGGCTAGAAAGGGCAAAATAACCCACGAGTGCTTCTGGTAAGGCTTCATGGACGCAAACAAAATTGGAGCCAGCTGGTAGTGGCACCTGGGAGCTGTTTGTGCCAGATCCTGAAGTGCCAACAGGGCTTGATGGCCCAGACCAGCCTCACCTGGGCATCCACCGCAGCCTGCCCCAGGGCCTGGCTCAGCTCAGGTGCAGGCACTTGGTCCTGGGAGGCGTCTGAACAAACAGAGCCCCTCACTTGCATGTTGTAGTCTGCATCCTTGTTTTTTTTTTTTGGTGGATGTTGGAATTATGCTGTATCTTTGTTACCAGTCTTGCCTCTGGCCCTTTCTCCTTTTGCTCCTGGTTGGCTCCCCAGGAGCATTCTGGACCAGGCATGTTGCTTGCATCTCCTGGGTCCATCTGTTACCTGCAGCCAGCTCTGCTTGCTGTGTTCCAAGCCTTGCAGGGCTGCACCCTGTTGGGAAGGTGCTGCCTGTGCTGTGTCTGCTCTTCACCGAGCCCTGGTGGGGTGCATCCAGCTACTGCTGCTTCCTGGTACCAAGTAAGCAAGATAGAATATTTTTGTTATCTTAGTCAAAACCTACATGGCATTAAATAAACAAATCTAAGTATACAGATGATTAGATGCAATTTGGTGCATTCAAATGAGTTAATGCAATTAAAAATATGTAATGTTAATTGTAAGGAAACATGAGTAAGCTAGCCATTTAGGTTTGGAACAGCCCTGTAACTATGTTGCTAAAATGTTTCTAGGAGCTAGAAAACACCTCTACAAAGAGAGCTTGAAGTTGATAGGTTTACCCAGGGCAGTCACTGCTTCCGTTCACAGAGCGTGTCTTCCATGTCATGAACTGCATCTTATGACACCCACCTTAAAAAAAGTGAATAAAGGAAGGGTAATGTGCTGAAAGACAGCCAATTATTTCATAAATGTAAACTATGCTAAAAAGTGATGTACAACATTATATATTTATGGATACAATTTTGTTCTAGTGTCACATAACAAAATGAATAATACATTAGTGCAAGAACTTGTCATTAAGTGAATTTCTTTGTTGCCTTGCCATTAAAATAAAGTCCTTAGTCTGTATGTGTGCAGGGCATTAACCCTTTTCTGGGAGCGCAGCGTAGTGTAAGGGAAGGTACCGTGAGGCTGTATATGTGAAATAGATCTTGTAATTTTTAAGGTGAAATAATTCTAATAAAATTAATTGAAGAGTTGAAGACATTCAGGGAGATTTCATGACTTTCTTCTGTTGATGGGGTGTTATAAATAAACTTGCAATGCATCTCTACCAGAAAAGAGAGCCTTGATAACTGGGGGAAGAAGATCTGAGAATGGTGAGAAGCTGGATGAGAGGTTTGCTCCACAGGAGACATTTGAGAGAACAAAAAATCGTAAAGCAAGTCAGGCCATGTAACACAACAGTGATTTGCTGTCTTCTGTTCCTGATGAAATGAGGAGAAGTGTTTGGCTACCAGGTAGGTTCCTAATTATGAAGCGTTGAAACATTTATCTTAGGGAAGCAAGAACAGAGCAGACAAATACCAGGTGTGCCTAGACCTGACAGCTCTTGCCTCAACATAATAAGTTGGGTAGGTCACCTAGCGAGGCCCTTCCAACCCTATATTTATATGGTTCCATGCTCACTTATACAGAGACTTTATTCTGCAAATCTAGCAAAAAAAAACTTATGTCCTGGAAAGGCATGCTAGTGGTGACATTCATTAATTTAAATAACCTCTACCACGGTTTTCTGGTGGTTTTTTTGTTTGTTTTTTGTTTTTTTTTTCTGTTGACTGGTTTCCTTAAGTTAGAAAATAACTGCAGCTACTTAGCTCTGGTGCTGTTATTGACTTTAGAGCTCCTGGTGGAAGTACTGTTCCTTATGTTCCTGTTTTTCAAAGCGTTGCGCTCATCTGTGAGGTATAGAGCTAATAGTGGTAAGCTTTTGAAGTATGATATCCTGAACAGATGTTTCAGGAGTTTGTAAATACTGACTCTTACTGTGGCATCTCTCCATAGCCAAGAGGAGAACCTGTTCACAGGAAAGGAATGAGCTCATTGCAGCAGTATATGTTATGCTTCTTTCTTAAAAGCTAGCATAAATGCCTGTGTTAATTTTAAATGTGCATCTTCAGAGGGTGGGTGTTCAGTGATCGCTGTTAGCCTGTAGGCTGAATTAGGGTTAGAAATGTCTGGGTGCTGTGCAGATCCATCCTGGTTGCAGCCACTGTGTCTCTGCAGCAGGCATGCCGTGCTGGCTGAGCTCTTAGTGCAGCTGAGGACAGCATGTCCTCGTGGTTGCTTATCAATAAGACCTTTCCTCCTTGCTTCTAGGACCCTTTTAGAGGCTGCTGGCTCTTAAGCAGAAATGAAGAGTGTGGACACCTATCGAAACAGTCCCTTGCAGTCAGGCAGTTTTCCTTCTCTGTAGGACTAGCTGCCTTTGCTCTCCCAAGTTAAGTTTTCCTGACTCCTGCTCTCAGGGACAGAACACAGGGGTTACTTGGGCTGTCATCAGCAGTTTAATTCATTTGCTTGGCTACCCTTAGAAAGTCTTTTGCCTAGCCACGTGCAGATTTCCATCCATTCAGGGTTGAATGGGCAGAAAAGTAGGAAAAATGTACAGGAATCTAAAAGGGGAAAATAGAATGGAGCTGTTAAAGCACTCCTCAACTTGCAGAGCTTGTAACTCCGGTGGCACAAATCCAGCGCTCAATATGCTGCTCAGTACAGTATATAAAACCCAGCAGTGGAGTTATGCAGCTCAATTAACACAGTTCATAAACTGTGCAGCTCAATTAGGAAAGCCCTGTACGTGGGAAACAATGTGAATGTAAATAGATGCCTGAAGTAAAGTATGCAGCTCGATTGGGAAATGACGCAGGCAGGTGATGGAAGTATGCTACCTGATATGGAGAATGGGAAAGTGAGGGCGTGTGCGTGTGTTCGTGCATTGGTGTAAAAACAGGTGATGTGTGTTTGCAGTGTGTCCATCACAGCAAGGGAGGCTGCTGAGCATCTGAAGAACTGTCAGATGGGCCTGCGGTGACCTTTGTTTGTGGCCTAGCAGTATGTTGGAGCTTTCGCCAAAGCAGCGCTGGCTGTAAGGAAATGAGTATGGAAACTTTCCTGTTTCTGATGCAGTTTATCAATGAGATGGCACCTAGATGCGCAGCAGATGTTGGCTTTTGTGATGCAGATGAGCCTTTTGCAGCAGTGCAGCTGATAATGAGCTCTGTGTATTGTTACCAGACAGGGCTGCCAGGCAATAGCCACCTACCAACCCGCTAACGAACAGCCACGGTGCTGAGGCAGGGCCCAGTTCCTCTGAGACAACAGGTCAAATCCGATAGTTTTTAGTCCTCGTTCAGGGAAAACCTATTTTAATTTCAATGGGAGCTTTGACTTTGTCTGGAACCCAGGATTTGGCCTTTAGAAACAAACAACTCTTCTAAAAGCATCAAACAAGATGGCTTTGTCAGTAATTGGAGTATGAACAACCTGTAGTGTGCAAATGATAATTAGAATAGTTAAAAAAAAAAAAGCATTAATATGAAATCTGATAGAAATATTAGGTTGATACTGAACTTTTTCTATTTGGCAGGAGAGTTTACCATCCTGAATATTTTGCTTTAATGTATGAAATTATGCAAGCACACCAATTATTGGGCTGCTGCCAGTCAAATGCATGGCCCAGAAATGCTTCTCGTAAGCTGGTCCAACTTGCACCAAAGATTACTTCATAAATGCCTGCCTGGTTATTCACTTCTTTATCTGGGACAGCAAATAGGCATAAGGAAACTTGAGGAAATACCTCAAGTATTGGGAGAACAAAAGGCATTAAACCTTTTAATAACAGTAACTCAATTAATTTGAGTGAGCTCTTTAGAGGCTTTTGTTTCTGGAGAGAAATGCTTCTTCCTTGGAGGGAATGCATACATCAGGATTTCTGGAGGGGGAAAGAAATCAAATTGGATTTATCTTATGATAGAGGTGCTTTGAATGTGGTTCTGTAGTTCTTAGACAAATATTTGCAGAAAAGATGCAGCTGTGAATTAAAGAACCACATGGTGTGTTATAGGTAAGGAATTTGCTTAAGAGGGAAATGTTTTCATGTTCCACAACATATTTCTATCCTTACTGATTCCATCAGAATCAGAGGAATCTTGCCAGGGTTTAAAAATCTGAGTGGATGAAGGGAACAGTCATCAGGGTCTTGCTTAGAAAGATTTTGCGGGGCACGAGTGAGCAGATTGAGAGGAGAGCACCAAGTGCCTTGGCCTGGGCTAGCTCTGTCCTCTGGCAATGCCACCAGCAGCAGCTGACCTGCAGACCCTACAAGAGCAAGTTATTGGAGCTTGCTGCTCACCTGAATGCAGGCTTCAACTCCAAAAGCAGTTATTAGCCAAACATGTGAACTATTTGGAGGTATGATCTGTGAATTCTGTATTATTCTCATTGGCTTTCCGTGGCTGGCTTTTGGCACGGAGCAGATTTCTAGCATGTAGACATCTGCAGGGACATCAACCTGTTTTTTCCATTAGCCTTTTATGTTAGTAGCTTGCTGGAGTGTGTGGATTTTTATGAATACTCTAAATTAAAGAGACTCCAGCTTGACTGTGAAATTAATAGAGCTATCAAAAAACCCACTGTCGTTATACAACAATTGTTAATTATTTACAAGCAAACTTCTGCGAGAACAGTATTGTAGCTGTCAGCATTGTCGTTATTAAAATTAAACTGCTTTGTCTGAGCAGAAGATAGCATGACTCATTTAGGCTAGCTGCGATGAATATGGAATATTCTGTTTCTCTTCAGCAATTAGTCAGAGAGAGAACAATAGCATCTTTCTTTCCTAACAAGATGTTTATTTAAAGAAGTCTAACAAAATGCATTATTTTCAGGGCTTTGTTTGAGAAGGGGACAGATCCATTGCAGCTATTATGAAGGTTAAAACCAATTTTTTTCTCGGATGGGAAGAACTTTTTTCATAAAGTCAATTCTCCCTTTTCTTGTGGTGAAATGTACATGAAAATCTTTTTGCTTTATTGCAGTGTGTGCATTGTGTGCTTTGGAGTCACGATGGCTCACGTGCTCTTTGCTGTCTCGAATTTCGTTTGTCTTTCCAAACATATCTTGGTTCAGCAGTAATTTGTGTTTTGTGTAGTTGATTGCATTTGTTTTATAAACAGCAAGAGGGAGGTCAAAGAACTTTGAGAAGTCTGCGGTGGGTGGCTCGAGGCAGGCTGCCTGCTAGATTTCTTCTCGTGCCGTTTTGCATTAGCTGATGTTTCCTCATCTGAGTGAAATTAATGGTGTAGAGCAATGAATCCGTCAGGGAAAAAGCGAAAGAATTAAGGTATGAATATGTCAGGGTTGTAAAGGGTGATGCTGGCATGGCAAGGCCTTGCAGTGAATACACAGATTGGAAGGGACTGAAGCACCTAGCTAGGAAAGTGCCATGTCACTCTGTCTTTCTCCACAGTGATGCCATCAGTCTTCTTTTCAAGGCTAGTTTGGGTCTCTCACACTTGATCTTTACTTTGCCTTGTATTCCCCAGCCTGCTGTCTGTGTTGGTTTTCTCTCTGCTGTACAGATGATTCTGGGAGCAGAGGACACTCTCTCCAGAGCAAGATGCATTCTGGGCAGGACCCCTGGCTGCTGCCCACCTCGTGACATGAAGAGAATGGGCTGTCTGCAAAGACAATCCGCGCTCATCCTGCCCACGTAAATCCTCTGGGGACTGCGATCAGCTCTGACTGCTGTTGGAGTAAGCACAAAACCAGCTCGTGGTTCTGCTTTTCCTTCTGTATAAAAATGGAAAAGATTGTTCAGTGCTGCAGGGAACGTTACTTTGGATGCTGTGAGAAGTTGAAGGTAGGCTTGCAGCGAGTGAAGGCATCAACCTGTTAATTCCCACTGTACTCTGACTTAAGAAATTAAATCAGATGCAAAAGTAAAATTCAAAATCCTCTTTTATGCTCTCCTAGGCCAATAGCTGGGCCATGCTGCTTTTTGAAATGTTTTTTTTAATATCTCATGTTTTGAAAACAATTTTCAGAGTGAAGGTTTACGTTCTGCTGGCAGGTCTTGTAACAGCCTCATGGAGGTGGGAGAGAGGCAAACTGTGCTTTGTATGCATACAAGGTTAAAAGGAAGATGTGCAGAACACAATAATATTTTATGTAAATAAATAAAAACTAAAAATCTCTCAGCACCATTACAAGTAGGTGTTCACCCACCATTAATTTTGTATTTGGTTGTGGAGATGATGCTGGAATGATATGGAGAAAAAAGCTATTCTGAGCATTTCCTGGTTAAACCAAGGATTCATATGACAATGCATCTCTGTGAAACAGTTTTCTTTTAAGCTACAATTTCTAAATCCTTACTGCATTGCAAAAGGACGATGGCCTGACAGGAACATTACCAACATGACTCCTTGCTGCCTTTGGGAGTGCCTGGCCTTACCCTCTGCTGTTCTGGGAGTTGGTTTATTTCATATGGCTTTGGCCATCATTAGAAAAACGTCAGCACTGGGACGCTCCCAGCGTGGGTTTGCTCTGTGCTCTGCCAGGGGAGGAGAACATCACCCAGGGCTGGTTCTGCCAAGGTCCTGTGGGCTTGCACGTGGGGTTGGCTTTAGTTATGGTTGATTTGTTGCAAATCTGAAATTTACTTTCCCTTAGTAAGGGAAAAGTATACAGATACGCTTCATGTGGGTGGAAAGCAGGTTTGCTTGCTTGCAAAATGCTGCCAGAATGACTTAGAAACGATTCCTCCGCTGCAGCTGGCGAGCTCTGGAGGTGTTTGGTAGGTCCTGAGCACAGGTTCCACCTGGGCTGCTGCACTTTGAGAGCTGTCTGAAGCTCTGTGGGTGGGTGAGATGCAGCCAGTGCCACCTGAAAGGAGGCATTTCCTCCCAAATGCTCTGCTCTACCCTGAGTTTTTTTTCCTAGCGTTCCTCCAAAGACACAGAGAGAGACCGACCTTCTCTCTGGCTTCTGACGAGGGCCCCATAAGTTATATTAACTTCTGCAATTTCCTCGTTGCTCTTAAGCAAGTTATTAATTAACTGAATGTAACCACTGGCTGTTGATAAATCCTTTTAACTAATTCAAATTCCATATCCAGCCCGCAGCGCTTTCACTCCAGCTGCTGCCGAAGTTAAACTTTGTGGAGAATTAGTTCTGATCTGTTTTGGAATTGTGGAGTTGGGGAAAATGGAGAGAAGATATTTGTTTGCTTGATTCCACATGACAACTCCAGGGGAACTGAATAGACTGTACGGTTGGTTTGACAAGGCTGCGCCGCGCCAGCAGCCTCGCATACCAGAGACAGGGGGATGGAAGGGGCACTGACAGCTGTAATGTATTTGATCAGAATTTCTCTAAAGACCGACAATTTGTCTTCAATTATTAATGTTTTTCCGAGGTTTCTCTTCTGAGAGGTATGAATAACTAGCTTAAATATGCATTCATGTAACATTTTCAATAATGAATAAATTGCTGCACGGAAAGAAGTTGAGGAGCACATCCAAATATTAAATAATGGAAGAGGTATTTGAGAGGCTGTGAAATGTAGTGTTTAATTGTGTGACTGTTACTGGCTTGTTTTCTTTTTTGTGAATGCAGGATCTGTGGTTATTGTATGAATGTATTACAGTAATGTTTGTGGAAAAACATGTTGTAAATTAGCTCAAAGTTTCCTAGAGAGAGCGAAGCAGTGCCTGTGCGTGGGGGTGTATTGCAGCACGTTTGTCAGCCCTATGGTGTGCTTGATGCATCTTGGGGCACAAATGCATCTCGGCAAGGAGAGGTGCTGACCCTATTAAAATATGGACTGAAGAGAAAATGGAGAGGGCTGCCCATGCCTGGAAGGAACCTTAGGACATCTGGGGATTGCTCGGTGGCTGCTGTTGCCAGAGACACCAAGTGACAGGGACTTTGAATTTTTGTTGCTCTGGTCCCAATTCCAGGATGGAATTCTTAGAGCCTTAGCCTGCTGTCTGCCCCAGATGCTCCGTTCTGTTCGGTCTCTCTTGCTCTTTAGTCAGAAATTGTCAAATTATAACAAGTCATTTTCCTATAGCATGGCTTCAGCACTAAAAATTTGTTCTATGTATGAAATCCTACTAAGAAGCACTTAGAAATGGTGAACTTCTGACAGCACTGCCATGAAGATGCATGTTAGTATTTGTTACATGAAGAACTGTATTATATGTTAGCAATGTTATTTATTTGAGCATAATATTTTAATGAAGTTACTTATAAATGAAATTCTTACAGGTTTGTCTTAATGATTTTTAAAAATAGGCTTTATAGTACTACTTACAGCACCAGTGTTCTGAAACAGCAGTCAAATAGAAGCCTTTGGTTTGTTTTTATTTTGTTTTGCTTTGTATGATATAATTACATGTAGTATAGTATGATGGTATTAATGATAAATAGTATATTTACTGAATATTGAAGAAAATTGTCCCTGCAGTATATGGGTTATCAAGCAGACATGTTATAAGAAATATAGGTTTTTTTGGTCAAGTTGCAAACAGTTTGCAGAAGCATTAGTTCACAAGTTTATAGGTGCATTCTTTCCACTCTGCATCATTTTTCTCTGCGTGGATTTTGCAGCCAAAATTGCATCGCAGATTGGTGAGGTCTGGCTCGCTCCGAGCAGCATCTGACCCCACAAATCCTCCCAATTAAGCCCGTTTATCACAGGAGAGGATGTTTGCATGCCACGTTGCATGTCTAGGAGCACTGCACTTCGGAATGAGGGCAGCCTGCTGCCCGACAGCCCTGCAGCTCCGTTAGAAGAGCTGGGTCGTACTGCAGGCTGTGTTTACTCCCACTGCTTTGCAGTTACTTCCAGCAAGAATACAGTTTCCTTTCATATCAGAATCGGATGTTTAGGACAAGTCCAGACTCCCAAGACTGCAACAAGGTGTTTCGTTAGCAGGGAAAAAAGAAAATTAACCATACCCTAATTAGGAGACTTCATGATTTGTCGCTTCATCATGTGGTCCAGCTCAGCATCCATGGGATTTCCAGGCGACACGAAGTGTGGAAACTTGCCATGGCAGAAAAAAACAGAGAGGCTTGTAGCAAACAATGGTTGTCTTGTGGGGAGAGTTTAAATGTATGCAGCTGATCCCATGGGAACTGCTGGAGTCTATTCACCCTGTGTGAAAATGATGCTCTTTCAAAATAATCTTTAATCCTTCTCTTTCACTGAAAAATGTGAGAACTTTATTTAAAAGTTTTGGAAGAGTGCTCTGTTTTAGTGAGTAAATGTGTTTCAAACACAAAAAAAAAATGAAATTAGTGTAACACAGAGGGAAGAGGAATTGTCCAAACTATCTTGCAGTATTCTGTCCATAAATTACGTATGTGAATGTTTCAGGCCAAAAATAACCAGAAATGTATCCAAGATTTCTTTTTTTCCTGCATGGGTGCATGTGGGGAAGTATCCAGCGGTCCTGGAGATATTAGGAAGTTCTGTAACTGTTTGGGACATGCAGGAAAATCTGTTTTGTGGAATTAGAAGTGAGGTGGGGGAGAAGGGTTTTGAGAGAAGGGAATCCAGTTGTATGCACAGCGTGGATGTTTACTTTGAAGGTGATTGTGATCTTCCTCCTGTTTGTAGAAAAGCAAACTAAAACGAAATATGCAGTTGTTGAAAACATTTGTCCCCACCCCCAGAGAGAATGGAAATCCAAAGCTCTCTTTGTTCAGCCCGTGCATGTGTGAGTAACATCACCGACTCCCACAGAGTTTGGTGGGGCTGCTGTCCTGTTTGTGTGGGGTTTGGATTTTGTTTTCCTTTTAATAGGACCACGTCCTAAATGCTAAACCCAGTGGAATACAGTCTCACTCCTGGTGGTATCATACAGCATGTGTTTTATAGTCTGCTCACAGAGTGCCGAAAGGCAAGGAGTTGCTGATACTGTTCTGCTTTTCCTTTCCTATAGCATCATTCATCCAAGGTATCCAAAGCACTTCATACAATCCAGGGTGCTAAGCATGGCAACGTGTCTGTGAGGTAAGGAAATTGATTTTGTTATTTTTTTGGGGTAGAATAGTCAAAGCATTGGGCAGTGGTTTGCCTGGGATCACCATGGTACAGCCAGGCCTCTGCCCTCCCAGCCCTTTGACACGAGTCCCTTCCTGCAGGGAGAATTCTGACATCACCTTCCTCTTCTGTGTAATTCACTTGACGTTTAAAGCCAAATGACATTTTTGAACTGGGTGTTTAGTTTATACATTCTAGACTTTTTAATTTAAGGTAAGGAAATTCACCTTTTCTTCATCAATGAGTTTTGGCTTTTTGGGTAGCTAGGTTTTAAAAGAACAAAAAAAAAAAATGTCAGCTGGAAATGTCCCTGTTTGGAGCTGTGCTGCAGGGTTGGAAGAGAACCCTGCTCAGTGTCCATGGAAACATAGGTGTCGTGGAGGAGATGGGTTTGGGAAGTGCTGAATGGATTAAGGACTGGGAGCTCTGGCTGTGCTTGGGGTTTGGAGTGTGACCTGTGCTAGATGTGGCTCCAGCAAGGGGATGGTTTGTTCTCCCATGTGTTGTCCCTTGATGTGCTCAGCTGCAGCTGGTCAGTGGCTGTGGGAGCCTGCAGGAATTGTCCCTAAGGGCTGTAGGCTATGGGTTTTACTGCAGGGATGGACTTAGCCTAGGACTTGGTACTGAGCATCCTTAACATGGCTCTGAAGTGCAGTATTACGTAAATTCCCTTCTAATTTACTTGTACAGTGTAATAAGACTTTAGATGCCTCTTGCTTTGCAGTGAGCAAGCTAGGAGATGCTCTAGGATTCACTTGACATGAAGTGCAGGTGGCCTGCATTTCCAAAAGTTCCTTAAACATAGTGAGGATTTTCTTGTGTGAATGTTGCTTAGTGCACAAGTAGGTTAAGAAATATCATGGCACAGTTCTTCAAACTGTGATAACTTCTGATAGCACCATTTCATTTTATTTTGTCCTTCTAATGTCTTTCTGCAGAATCTGAGTTCCTGATGAAACTGTAAGACTCGGTTTTCTAGCTTACAGTTCAATTGGCTCTCGGATGCCCTTAGGTCCAAGTGCCCTTTTATGTGGAATTTTTATTGTTAATCTTCTATTATTGGGTGAATTATTTTGCAAACAGAACGATTCAATTGCTGCAAGCTCTGAAACCTGTCAGGCTTGCTTTTATTCTGATTGCTTCTGATAAGGAGCTTTGGTAAGAATGCTGTGCCTCCAGCAAGTTAAGAGCTCACCTTGGAGGGGAGCAGCTTCAAGGTCCCAGGGAACACTCAGTTTGTCATGAAAGGGGGATCTAGGTGTAGAAAATCAGAATCGAAACTTTGAATTAGGTGTGGGAGTGCACCCCAAACCAGTGGAAGTGGCCTGTGTTATAAGCTGAGACTCTTTTTCTGTGTACTGATGACCTGAGGTTTGTTACAAGAGCTGGGGTCACTGCTCTGTTCCCACCTTCTGACCACACAAAGTTGCAGATCCCTGCTGCTAATCCTATGGACACTGTGCTGCTGGGAGCTGCGTGGGAGTCAGGAACTTTAGCAAAGCCTTCTGCCCATTTTCTCTTGATTGAGCTCATGGGATCCATCTCAGACGCTGACCTGACCGTCACAGCACTGTCTGTCCTCTCTGAAGAAGGAGGCGCTGATAGGTGATGGGGAGTCATGCTGATGAGGCATCTCAGAAACCACTCTCTGAATTTAATCATCCAACCAGACCTTTCCTTAAAAAACAAACAAAACATTTTACAAGGCAGATATACTATCTTCTATATTCTCTACCTACTCCTACTAGTAGTAAAATCTTATCTTGAGCAAGGGGATGCTTAAAAACAATTTTCTCCTTGTAGTATCTATGCAAGAGAAGCGCCTTTGACACTGTTATATAATTTAAGTATCAAGATGTGCTGTAACTCCATTACAAAGACCTTATGCAAATGTGAAAAAGTCAATGTTTTCTGTGTTGTCCTTAGTGTTATATGTACAATTTGCACACCCAGTGTTGGTCCCTCAGACTGAGAAAAGGACCTTCCCGAGAAGCTGCTCCTCTGCAGCAGCACGTGGAGCTGGACAGCATTTGCAAAGGGCCGAGAAGAGGCAGCCATGTTTCGGTGCAGCAGATCAAAGGGAGGATCCAATGGATCTTCCTTCCAGAAGTGTTTTAATAATTGTGTGCAGATTTTGTTGAGCCACTTCTGAAAGCAATGTTAAAAGCCAAAGTAAACTTCAGACCCTCTTATATGTCTGTGTTACAGAAGGATAGCATTTTTCCTTTGGACAGAAAATCTCCTCTGTAGCAAGTTTGAAAGAAAAGGAACAAGCGAACAAGCAGTGTGAGCTTACCGAGGGTTTTTTTCCCTTCTTCCCAGGGAAGGATAGCTTTCCACTAACACAGAGAGTTCTGTTTTCTCTATTAAAAACAACTGCACTCAAGTGGAATAGGCTTTGTGTTTTGTCCTGGAAACAGAGTGTTTCATTCAAAGATAAGGCCTCTCTGCGTTTAGGTTCCCGTAGTCACCTGACGGAGCCATTGGTAACTTCTAGGCTGCTTTAGTCTGCATTCCTGAAATGCCTTACTCCTGGCACTGCCGTTAACAGCCCCGGGTTTGCTGCCTGCTGCTGGATTCCCTTGCTTTCCCCTTGTGCCCTTGGATGTTGCCTGTGGTCGCAGGAGAGCAAAGCAAAGAGGCTTTGTTTCCAAGGACACTGACTTTGCACCTGTAAGCATCATTGAGGATGTCGTTGTGGAACTGTGAACAGGTAAAAAAAAAAAAAATAATAATGTTTGTCGCCTTTATAGGCTTTATTTCTACATTTGAGAGTTGCTAAGTGTGAGTACGATGGGCCCAATCTCCTCTGTCCTTGCACCATCACCTGCAGTTCAGTGGCTGGTGACTTGGGTCTGGGAGATTGCCAGCAGAATCTGGCCCCTTGTTCTATGAGGTCTGGATTTTTATTGGGTTTCATTTCTGCTTTCGTCTTGTTGAAAATAATCAAAGTCCTGTGAAATAATATTGATAGATCTGAGGAAATTTAAAAAAAATAACAGAAGGGAGGAGGGTAAAAAAGCCTCAGTCAGACTTTTGGTAGGTCAAACAGAGTTCCATCTGTTCTGTTGAAATAGAGATTGCTTCAGTTAATTATTTCCGGAAAGTTCCCAGTATTTTGCAATGTTTTTACTGCTTATTTGACGTTTTGCATTTTTTTCCTGAAAAACAGCATAAAATAGAATACAGAAATTATTGAGACAGAGTATTCCTAATTACATCGAGTCCACTGTGCTGCAAAGCAGTGCTTTGTCCATCAGGTCGGGAGAAGATCCCGGGTGAGAGCGGTGGCCATGAATCCACCACGTCAGCATTCTGGAAGCGTGCTTGGAGAATCTCTTGCTATCCTCAAAATCAGGAAATAATCTTTATGAATAAGAGAAGAAAGAGGGAATGCTTCCCTTTGTGATATAATACTTGTATTCTGGAGTGTGTTCTCCAGTTCAGCTGTGCCCAGGTGAGGTGTGCCCCCAGAGCTGCCTGATGGCTCTACACACCTGTAGCAGGTTCCTCTAATGCAAACCTGCATGGAAGAGGAGGTGGTGTTTGATTTCCCAATGCTTATCCAGCCCCTTTATCGCTCTGTCCAGAAGATTCTTCTTCATAAGAATCCTTTTCTCCTGTATTTTACTTCTGCTAATGTATGTCAAACCTCAGACTTTTTCCCCCTCTCTACAAAGCTGTAGGGGAAATCCTGCTCACTGGAAACAGACTGGGTCATTTAAGCCACGTGCAGAAAGGCAGACTGATCCAGCTTTAGCAACTGCTTTTCCAGTGCATAACACTTGAAATTAACCCAAATCCTTGAATTAAACAATTATCATGTTTAGTGTGTGTCTGCCTTAACGCCATGACCTCATGCTGACAGCCCTTGACTCGTAGGCAGGCACACATCTCTGGTGCTCCTGCAGAGACAGCCACCAGAGTCTTACACAGTTGTGTGTGTGTATGTATATACCTGTACGTGCTTTGTGTTTAGGTCTGTTTACTTCAGCTCAGGAATTTGGGCTCACAAACCAACAAATAGCAGCCTACTGCAGTTTCTCTGAATGATGCTGTTCATCTCCACGTGCTTTGTGATGGCGAAAATATGGAAGGCATGGAAGATGCTTGTTGGTGTCTTATAATACCAACGTATAATAACTTATAATAAATACTTATATTATTTATAATATAAATAATAAACTGGAAGGAGTGAGGATGATTGCTTGTGTACCAGAAGGCAGCCAACACCGATGCAGTTATGTGGGGGGGAGGCTGAGGTGGATGCTGAGCAGAGCGTGGATGGGGTGAGCCCAGCTGAGCTGTGCAGCTCCCAGGGCAGGGAGCCATCCCCAGCTGATGGTGCCTTCTCTAAAGCTTCAACGCAGGCTGCTCGTGGTGCTAGGAGGTGTGTTGTTGCTTGTGTGTGTGGTGGAACTTCAGGAGTTTAGAACAAGTCAGTTCACAATCCGGGGTTCTCTGGGTCTGAAAAATCGTGGCTTGCTGGGCTTCTTTGTCATCATGAATAGTGTTGGTGGGAAAGGATGGAAGAAAGCACCACAGTCAGAAGCTTGAGGGACCACCTGGGTCCTGCTCCCACCAGTAGGGCCATCACGCAGTCTCTTGGAAGACTCAAGGATGGACGTTCCCTGAGTGCAAGGATCTGTACCTGCCTTTGCAGTGTCCAGGCAGGGTGCTCTGTGCCCAAGGCGCTTGGTGCTGCTTGTCCCTTCCTTGTGTGCAGCTTGCCAAAGGTTGGCTGAGGTTGGCCATGAAGATGCTTGCTTTGAAGGTGGGTGAGCAGAGGGTCCTGTCAGCACGAGGCAAGTCCTGAAATAACAAACAGCTCTTCTGAAATGGCAGGAAAAAACAACAAACCTCTGCTGTAATTAAGTCAAATATCCTCTCTGTGGAAGCTTTAATCACCACCGTTCTGGGACACGAGTGCTGTCTTCCAGGAGTGCATGCTGAGCCTGGCCCTGCTTGGCATGGCTCCTGTGGTGTTCCCCAGCCAAGGAGACGTTCGTAGCTTCAGCTCAGCCAAGTGTTTGTTTTACATGAGCTGGAGAGGCTGCGGGGATCATTTTGACATCAAAAGTGCCTGTGTTTCTAAACAAAACCCATCATCTCAATCTTACTAATAGCATATTTCTTGGGACAGGACACATGAATCCAGAAAACAAAGTGGCCCCTCACACCTGCTGCAGCTCCGCTCTGCTGCTGACCACAGAAAGGTTTGCAATTCTTCACAGTCCGTCCAGTCACCGCCTTTTCCTGGTGATGTGCATCGAAAGGACAAACTTCATGCATTAAAAGTTTTGTCGCTAGCTAATTTTAAGCTAGTTAGTGTTTGAGTGCAAAAGTCCTTCAGCCCGCAGTTGGTGGTAGGTGCTTAGGGACGTCCCTCGCTCAGGGGATTCTGCACACTGCTTACATGCACTGTTTAAAAATCTTTGCTAAACTGGATGGCAGTGAATGCATTCGCTAATTTTTCTCTTTTTTCTTTCCCCTTTTAGATTGTGGCCAAGAAAGTCTTGAAATACACTGTAGATGTATTCTTCCTATGGAATTGATGGCTGGTCTCCAGGATCACTTCCACTTGGTCCCCACCTGACTCCTTCATGCACATGGTGCCTGCAGAGCCCTGGCTGAGTGGCAGCAAGTGCAGCCATGCATCATCTCTTTGGGCTGGTTTTGGCACAAAGAGACCTCTCACGTGCAGGGGATCTTTTCTCCTTGGATGATGCTGAAATCGAAGGGAGCATCTCAGAAGCTCTCGAACAAATAAGAATCATTAGTTCATCTCCTGTAAGTGAAACACTGTCCTGTGATAATCTTTCATGAGATTAAACGTATTGTATGAACAAAATATTACAGGTGGGGACATACACACTTTAAGTTTTTAAACTCAAGAATGCCAAGCAAAATGGAAGATAAACGTCCTGCTTTCCTTTATCTGGGGAGAGCTCCAGGCTTGGCGGTGGTTGGCAGGGGCTGGTTACACGAGCCCTGCCCTGGCTCTGTTACAGAGCACTGTGGGTGGTTCCAAAACGCCTGGTGAGCTCCTGAAGGAAGGCAGGGTGCTGCTGCCACCGCCAGAGTCCATGCCCTCATCTCCTCCTTGTCCCTTTGTCACCTCTTTGTCCTTGTGTTTGGCCTTTAACTCGTGTCTGGTTACAAAGCAAGTTGCATGCAGTTTAATGATCAGCTCATCCATTCCTTAATTATGTTTTACGGGAGACTTGAGCCAGAGCCTCAAAAACCCTCCCATGCACTGCTGGCTGGAGTGTGTGCCAGCCTGCAGGAGGGAAGGGAAGGCTTCTGGGTGCAAAGATACCCAGCTAGCAACATGTACATCTTCCAACAACTGCTCTTCTCTGGCGTGATAGAGCATGTGATTTTTAAAATCAGTTTTGACAATGTGCAAAGATAACAAGACCTGGCTCAGCCATCAGGACAGCCACAGTTCATTGGCTTTTCTTTGGCAATTTCTCTGGTGGCAGTTGTGTCTGCAGGCTTTCACATGAGCCACATTATTTTGCCTGCTGTTGCTGTTTCCAATGCACTTGCTTGGAAAACAGTGTTTTTCTAGCAAAAACACTTTGGTCCACCTTTCATCTTCATCACTCCTCAGGATGGAACAGCGCAGGCCAGACGTAGGGATGGTGATGGTGTGTTCTGAGCACGTGATAACAGAATCCGTATCTTAACAATAATGAGAATTAGGACTTGGAGCAGCATATCATCTATGACATGGCAGTGCCTAATCATGATAAGCATCCATTGTAAAGGTGGAAGAGAGCAAACAATGGGCAGTTACAAAAACTTTGTGCCCTCTGGTTGATACTGTGGGGTCTGTGAAAGGATGCACGTTCGCTGGCAGATGTCTTTTTATTTGAACCAGGACTACCAAACTAATGACAATGACCAGGCCGTGGTGGAAATCTGCATCACGCGCATCACCACTGCCATCAGGGAGACGGAGTCCATAGAGAAGCACGGGCAGGCCCTCGTGGCTCTCTGGGAGTCGTGTCTGGAGCACAACCTGAAGCCTTCTGGCAAAGATGAGGACACTCCACACGCAAAAATCGCGTCTGACATCATGAGCTGCATCTTGCAGGTGAGTGTGAGCTGAACGCAAGGGTGTGGCACGCATTCCTCAGCTATTTAGCTTTGTTTCTTAAAAAGCAGCTGCACTCCATGTTTTTTGAGGGCACATGAGAATGGCTGTGTTTCCTTAAAGCCAAGAATGTGACACCAAATGCTAATGTATATAACTACATGCATGTGATGTCCATTGCAATGAATCAAAAATTTTGGCAGCTTCCTTATCTTCTGTGACTACTTAGTGTCAGATTTCATTTCCTTAATGCTCCATTAGTTCTAACTATTTGCATTACGTGTTAGTATGTAAGGGGGAGGCACGGGGCTGCCATTTGGAGAAACAATTGCTTTGGAGCACATTTTTGTATGGACTACTGTGGGTTTCAGAACAAAAAAGCATTAATGATGAGTTTCCTTCTATTTTATTTCACAATCCTTTGCGGTCAGTTGTTTATCCTCAGTCTATCACTGAAGACACACAAGAGTATTATAACAAAATGTTAAAAGAAGGACAAGACTCCTTTTCCTGAAGCCCAGCCTGTTGCTAATTTTGGTGTGGGAAGAAGAGAGGTTTATTCTAGTTAGACATTAGGCCAATCCTGTGGATGAGATTTAGCAAGATTTGTTTAGTATTGAGATTTGTGAGCTGTTCCCCAGTGCAGGGTGTGGTAAAGCTTCCTTTGAAGGCCAGTGGTGTGTCTGGGAGGTTGCATCCTGTCTGCTCTTCTCCATCAATGGCTGGCTTTGGTAAAGCCATGCTGCCTGATGTGCAGCACGTTCCTGGAGGTGCTCCTTGCCTCCCTTCCTATCTGGTGTCTGGAGGTGAGACAGGAACTGGGTTTGGATGCCAGTTGCAGCACAACTTAAACTTCCCAGACTGGAGGCTGTAGAGTCGTATCTTGTCTTTGCAGGGCTTTAGAAACCGTTCTGAAGTGTTCAGTGGCTTGTCCAAGCTTTCAGTCTGTGCTGTTGGCAACTGTATGCCTAAATCAAGCAAGCCCTTACCCACGTGTTCCAGAGATTGCACTGTTACAGATTGCTTTGAGAAAGGAGTTCGCTGAAATGAAACAAGAAAGTTCTAAAAGCATTTGCTGCTCTCTGAAACAGAGCTGCAATCAGCAAGTTCCTTTGCATAAAAGAAAGCACAAGGGCAGGCATAAACTGGGGTTTTCATGCAGTACGTGAGGGTTAGTTGAAGTAGTAATGAGTATCTGACAGCTGGGTTGAATCTCACAGCGTGTTTCTGTTGATACTAGCAGCAGGGAGGTCCCCTAGGTTTGCAAACAGCACTGTATCATATTGTTGAAATCTGTTTTTCATTGTCACCTACACATTTTCCTAAGTGTGCTGTCATGCCCTGATATTTATAAAGGAACAAATGAAACCTTTCTTTTATCTGAATTAGAACCCTCTCTTAACTAAGTGTTTTATCTCTAATATGAGGGGAAAAAATATCCAATTCTTTGGAATTTCTAGATCTTTTTAAAGACTAGTCAGAGGGCCAAGCCTTATCTTCCCATTCTTTCTGCGCAGAGTCCTTGCGTGTAACTTGGAGGCAGATTTTGGCTCCTACTCACCATCTCTCATCCAAAACCTAACGAGGCATTATGTTGATTTAAACATGCTGCTGCCTAAAGATCTACTCATTCTGAGGGCTTTTCACATACTAAATGCAGGCTTTGGTCATACAGCAATTGCCACAACGATCTGCTTCAGCACCAGGAGTTGCTGCAGCCCCTTCTTCCATAGGGGCTGGTGGGAGGGGGCTGTAGTAGCCCTGGTAGTCAGTTACCTTGGCTTTTCTGCTCTGGTTGGGCAGCACACTGCAGCCCGAATTAGGGGTCAGTCCTGCTTTCCCGGGGCTAATGGCATGGGCACTTCCTGCTCACGGAGGCAGAGCTGGATACATGAACTAGAGCCTTCTTTTTTCTTGAGTTAAAATTACTTTTTTCAGCGCTGCTCCAGAATGAGCATGCGTTAAGTCTGGACTGCCTTTGTTTTGCAGTGTTTTGTTGCTTTCTGGAACATCTGGGGCCCAGTGGTTGCCTGTGATTTCAGATGCTAATTAAGTATAATGATATTGCAGGATTATTTTCAAAAACACCGTACTCCGGTTTCAAAGAGATGCTCAAAAGTGAGGGAAGATGAGAGAAAAACACTGATTAAGGAGGTTTCAGGAGGAATGTAGGTCCTCAGTTGCACATAAACAAGTCTGTCCTACTTGTTTCAAGGGCAGTTATGTACAGAATTTAACAGGCAATAGATGTGTGCAGTCTGAGTGTACAATCTCACAATATAGTTGCAGAAAATCCCTCCATGCCCTAACCTCAAAACCGAGGTGTATGTACAGGTAGCCATGAGGACAGAAGATCAGTGCCATGTGTAAGAAGAAGATCAGTGCCATGTGTAAGACAACTTCCAGTTGACCCTGGCGTTCAGAGAAATGGGCTGGAAATTAAGGAAAGGAATCTTAATTATCAGAGGAAAATCAATGGTTACCCTTTGAACAAGCCTACCAGTACAGTTACTCCTGTGCTTTCTTTTCCTTTGTTTTCAGAGTTAATTACATTTCTTTTTTGCCTCTCCCCTGCCCTTCAAAAAAGAGCTTTCCTGTTTTCAGTTACTTCACAAGAATTTCATGGAGCTGCGATTTGAAAAGAGTTCTTAACATTCAATGAATTGTGCTGTGGGGTTTTGAATTACGGCTTTGGGCTGTCGCCACATGTGGCTGCCATCTTCATGCCTTGCTCTAAATTCCTAAAAGCGCGACAACAAACAAGAAACTCAGAAAGAAACATTTGGCCTAGCAGTGATATAAGGGGAATCATACACTGCAGAACTGGGCTCCAGGGATGACGAGCTGTGCGAGGGGAGCAGGGTGCAGAGGCTGCAGGGCAGGGGGGAGGAAGGGGACCTTTCAGCAGCAGCAAAATGCTGCCTGGACTCCTCAGGGATCTGCTGCAGCAGTGAGCAGCACTTACGGGTTAACAGCAGGAGCAACTGCTCCAAGGTGTTTCCTGTGCTTTGGGGTGAAAACTGCCTGTTCCACGTTGGATGATGGATATGGCTTCTGCTGTCTTCTCTGATGGCATCAGACACCAAATGTGTTGGTAGAAATGTTGCAGCAGATAACGTTTAAGTAGTGTTAAATATTTTCTCCTCCTCTTGCAAAACACAAAGATGGGTGTATTAGCATCTCCTGGTGCAGCTGGTTTAAATTTCCTCGCTTGGTCTTCCTTTGAAGTGTGCTGACAGTGGCATTACCAAAACATAAGCTTTCTTGACCTGTTGTTTTGCTTTTTCTGCCCCCGCCCTCCCGTTGTTTCAATTTTTATTTTTCAATTCTGATCAGCAGGAGACTTCTTTTTTTAATTCCAGCTGCTTATTTTTCAGTGCTTCCTCATGTTTTTACAGAATTACAATCGACCCTCAGTGATGGCCTTAGCTGTCCCAGTGGCCGTGAAATTCCTTCAGAGGGGCAACAAGGAGCTGTGCAGAAACATGTCGAGCTACCTCTCCTTGGCTGCGATTGCCAAAGCAGAGCTGCTGGCTGACCACACAGATGCCATTGTCCAAAGTGTCCTCCAAGGTACAAACACGGATTCTTGGGGTTAGTTCTGCGGCGTGCCCACCATTAGATAAGTTGGGCTGTATCAGGCATGTATGCAAACAAACATTTTATGCATAAAAATGAGGTGAGCTTGTGTGAAACATACATGCAATCATTCATAAACGTTGGATTAAATATGTCAGGCACAATCTAAAATAAGAGTGTGCTAAGGAACACCTCTAAAGAATATGTGGATTTAATGAACCCTTTGGACTGTGGAAGATTCACTGTAGATTGGATGACCCATAGGGCAGGAAATACGTCTGCAACTATTAGAGCACTGTACTAATGGACTTCAAATAATAGGCCACGATAGGAGGCTGTAGTGACTGGGCTCTTATCCTTTCTATTAGTGTCATTGGCAATACTCCAAAATATAAATGAGGATGAAATGGATCGCGTTTTGTGGCAAAATAGTCAGATGTAAGATATAAAAGCTTTGTGGTGATGCTTTAGGCTTGCCTACAGCAGTAGATTTAGATGGTTTTGTTGCTAAACTCTTAAATTTTACTTTTGTGGGATATAAAAACTATCCATACCTCTAAAAAACAAACAAACAAAAAAAAAACAATCCAATCTGGCTGAAGTTGTATTGCAACAAATACTGTGAACTTCACTGTGCCACTGCCATAGTAAAGACACTGTTTTTCCAAGCACAGGTAATTGCAACAAGTACCAATAGCTGTCTAATTATTCCATGAATATTGTTACTAAATCGTTAAGTCCTCAAATTTCTTTTGTGCGTTGCTAAAGAACAAACAAATGGAGTATAGTTATTTTTTGGTGTTATCTGGAAGGACACCCTGAGCTAGAAAGTAAGCTGGCACTTAAGGTATTGTGTTAAGAGTTTGCATATTTGTCTGATTTAAAGAGAAATGGGTTAAATACAATAAATACATATGAGCTGTGTGATGATGCTGATTGACTAGTCCGAGAGCAGGGTGTTATTAACAACTTACAGAGCCACAGGGATAATTCTTATAAGACTTGTGACATTAGTATTTGTGTGTTTATGTTGTGTATTACCATGGGGTATGGACAGAAACACAGTGTGACGAGCTTTGTGTAGTCATAAATTTAGGAAAACAGTGACAAACGCCCACAGCCGAGGGTTTTGTTTTGGCTGTGCCTGCTGGTTTTCATGTATTTATGTTATTCCACCAGCAGATGTTGCTGTGGACATCAGAGATGGAAAGTGCAGATTGCGAGAGGGCACTCTGCATAGGCAGAGCGCTCTGCTCGGCGTGCTGCCCTCCCTGCACTGCGCACCGTCTGCGTTTCAGGCACAAAAAGGTCGGTTTGCAGCAGGCTGAGAACCACGCCTGGTGGCTGTTTGCTGAAGGGAGAAGGGAAGTGAGGGCCCATCTGTGGAAGATGGGTTTGCAAAGCAGCGCAGAGACAAAGCCTTGTCTTGGTGCTGCGCAGAGCGGGCACAGCCTCGTGGCCCCGCTGGGCCTGATAGCAGGCTTTGGCTCGCTGCCTGTGAGCGGTGGGAGCGAGCCAGGCTGCTGGGCTTCGGGCCACTGCTTGGCTGCATAATCCCTTTCTTATCTCACTGGCTAAAAGAGAGCCCTGTAGAGTTTAGCTCCTGTGTTCCATTTAGCGTGAGGTCAGCCTCTAAGCATGCAGATGCCTGCAACCTGTGTGATGCTGACAGTCCGTGTGCCGGCACCTTCCATCAGGATAAGGGTGGGCACAGCCATCCCTGCTTCTGTGGGTCAGCAGCAGAACTGCCCTGCAGTCATCACCATCATCCAAGTCCCACTGCTGCTCTGTCTCACAGGGGAGCTCGGGTGATGCTCGCAAAATACTCTCCCAAATACTATTTATTTCGTGTTTTCCAAGCAAGCAAAGACATGTTAAAGACAAATGTCGTTCAGCTCTGTAAGGAAGAGAAATACTCTGGTGGAGCTGGCTTGTGGTGTGGGCAGGGGGTTGCTGGCTAGGGGAAAGCTGTGCTGGTCCACAGGAGAAGAAGAGCGGGTGGAAAGAGGAGAGTGTTCCAGCTGAGTCAGGGGGAAGGAGAGGGCTGCTGCGTGTTCAGCCATCTGCCAAACCAGCGCAGCGACAGCAGAAGGCTTCCTAAAACACCAGGCATCCCAGGTATGAGGAACAGTAAGAAAAGCAGCCAGGAATGACTTGGTAATCTCTGAGGATTTTGCTTGCTCTGCTACATCTCATGGACATTTGGTTTCGTTTAATGGAGGGCAGTGGATGGAGAGAGGATTGGAGCATTCTTGTGCTTGCACAGAGCTGGGAACTCGGGTGTTTTGCTTAGCTCTGAAGGCATGTTTTCTGGCTGGCAGCAGACAAGCAGAGGTAACCTTTCACTGCTGCATGGTTCAGAGTATTTGCCAATATTAGTATGGGCTTTTTGTTGTGCCCATTGCTCAGCATTTATCATTTAGATGTGTTTTTGTTGCAAGCGACAGTAGAAGCTCCAGCACTCTGAACATTTACGCTTTTCAGGTGACAGAGCTTTAGCTGGGAAGCATAACCCCCTTGAATGGCATAGGGAAGTGGAAATGGCATTGTCATTGCTTTTTTTCTTACTGCTTCTGTACCATGGAAGGAAGGGTCTGGGAGCTGTGTTGCAGTTAGGAGTGAGCACAGCAGCAATGTGTCAAACTTTCTGGAGCGCAGTCCCAGGACATCGGTAAATGGTGAGAAAAAGAGAACGTGAACAGAGCAGAAGGTTGTACAGCTTCCAGTGGAAATAAGGATTGCTTTGCATAAGACATTGGCCAAGGTAACTTGTTCAGAGACTTCAGTACACCACGAGGAATTTCTTCTCTATTAGCAATTAAAACCGAGTAGTTAAAAACATGGAAAAATTCCAGTTAGCTATTATTTAGAGTTTCAGCTGATGAAAGCCATGGGAAGTCTTAGTTTGGTAAAGTATCTTTATTTACAAAACACCTTTACAAAAATAATTTCAATAAAATTATGGCAAAGTCCATTTACAATATAATACAGCAGCGTTTTCTCAAAACATAACATCAGGATATGAGGGTGAATATTACTCCTATACATTCGGACAATCCATGGCATTAAGAATGCTTGAAACAAGAAGCTAGCCTTATGGCACTCTACAGATTACTAACAACACTCACTAAACACCACGCTTCTGGGCTGAGGTGGTTCCTCTGTACATCCACATCAGCGCTGTGAAGCCCATGGCTGGGGATGCCCCGGAGCCGTGCGGCTCTGCAGGGACTGGGGCTGGGCAGGAGCCTGGCCTGGCTCTGGAGTGCCCGCAGTGGAGCACTCCTTTCTGCAGGTAAGCTAGGGGGACAGCGGTCCTCTGGCCTCAGGAATAGCTTTTCCAATGTCGAGCCTCGGTGTATTATCTCAGTGTTCTGCCAAATCAGCAGGCGGAGGTCAAATCCCACCTCGGCAGCATCTCATTTTGTAAACTTGTGGAGTTTGAGAGATGCAGGCTCCTTCAGCTCTGTTCCTCGTACGTACGTTGGTGTTCTGCTCCTAAGGAAATGTGCTCTGCTTCAGAATCTGCTTCACCAGAGTTTAAGAAATGTACTGAGCTCCTCCATACGGCAAGACCTCCGTGACTCCCCACCCCACGACATTTCCCCTGATGCTGCACGCGTCTTCTGCTCCCTGCGCCGCGATCTCCTCGTCGCCGAGCACCCTGTCCCACAGGTTGAAGCCAGTCAATTTGCCTGAGAAGGCCAAAGCTTCGTCAAATCCCCCTCCAACGCAGCAGCCGTTCTTTTCTTGACCGATCTGCAGGATTCCTCCATCTGGCACGATGTGAGCATCAGCAACGCCCGCGGCGGTGGCCACGAGCTCTCCGTCCACCCACAGCAATGCGGTCCCGTTGTCCGAGCTCCAGGCACCACAGAGATGGATCCACTGCCCAGGCACAACCGCATTCCTGGCAGCCAGCTTGTGCTGGTTGCTGCCTACAGTGAGCACTGCAGACCCCTGGCTGAGGTAGAGCTGAATTTCGTAGGGATTTAGTTTCGTTCCGTAGGAGAAGACGATGGTTTTGTCCAAAACCTCTGTTGGTTTGATCCAGACGCAAGCAGTGAAGGAGGACAGGGTCATGTCAGCCGTTGGGTGCACGCTCCCAAAGATCTTCTTGGAACGCATTGGGAATAGAATTGCGGTTTCACACCCTGGAAAAGTTAATTAGAAAGATGATGTAAGTAAAAATTGTGAATGCACAGCTAGGACCTTGGCATACGCTCGCTTCTGGGCTTCCAGAGGGAGCTGTGAGCTCAGCTCCTTTTCTGGGTCACCTGGAGAGGTTAGCACTTCCCATCGGGCAGTTATGGTGGGTGGTGAGAGGTGAATGGAGTGGCACCTCTCTCTGCTTCTTTTAGGTCATTTTTATCCCCATGCTCTTTCTCAACATGATGTGATGGAAGCAGCAGTGTTACAGGAAGGGGATGGGTTTGCAGCCCTACCACTCTGGAAGTCTGAGGTGCTGGGCCATTCCTGGGACAGCAGCATGAAGCTGCTGCTGGGTAGCTGTGTTGGAGCAGCTGTGGAGCATCCTGCAGGGCCGGGCACCTGCTGACAGCCTTCTGAGCACCAGCAGTGCTCGGCACCTCCGTTCTGTGCAGCGCAATAGAGCAGGGCAGGAGCTGCCTGGAGCCAAACTGGGGCTGTGCCCAAAGCAGGGCACTGCTGCTGGCACTTGGTACCCAAGCCTGGAGGATGGCTGTCGGGTTTCTAAAGGTGTCTGGGTGCCTGTATTTAAGCTCCCTTCCAAAAGCCTAGGCTTGATCTCTCCTGTCCTGTTGCTCCTTCAGGAAGTTCCGTGGGCTGCGTGGTGTAACACGAGGAGCTCACTGTGCTCTGTGACACAGCTACTGTCAGCGCTTCCTGGCCAGCTGCTTTTGGGGAGACCAGCACAAACCCAGAGCAGCAGAACGAGCACCTGGGGGGATTGATGTTGGATTAACTACAAATAGGATCTTGCACTAAGTAAGCTGTTTGGGAGCAGGTTCAAACCCTGGCTGGCTCCCTGTGCTTTGCAATGCCTGCCTGTGTCCTAACAATTTCCTGCACTCGAGCAGCATCCTCCAGCAGGCTGCTGGGGAGCAGGAGCAGGGAGGGCTGGCAGAAGCGTGCTGAGATGTTTCTTTTAGGATGGCTCCTTTTGTGACCCTGCCTTCAGTGCCATTGGGAACATGAATGATTTGAAAGCAATTCCCCTCCCGTCTCCAATTAATCATTTGTTCTAATAGCAACAGGATTATTAAAGCTACTACCAGGAATCCATGAAGCTTGGAGAAGTACCTGGTGATTACTAAGCACAAGACTTTCCTGGCTTTCTCTGTGCTGTTCCCTGGTCCTTAAATATAAGTTAATATCCTTAGTGACAAAGCAGCCCCCTTCCCCAATTAAGCTGGCTCATTTCCTCTTTAAGCCAGCCTAGAGCATCTGTAACCTCTAAAATGTGTGTGGACACTTCTGCTTCAAGGAATGAAGGACTCTTTGTGCCCTCCAGGTCTGTGCTGCTGTGTTGTTATTCCAGGCTGCTGCCTTTACACTGCGAGTCCCTTTTCTGGGAGAGCTGGGGGGCAGCGAGCAACTGTTGGGGATGCTCCTTAAGATGCTACTTAGGAACACTTTTGTGAAACAGCTTTTAATTAGCAAGCTTTCTGGCTTTGTTATCAAGGGCTAAACAAAATTAAAACCAGCCTCTCTGAAGAACAAAAAGTGTGATTAGAAAATCCCTCGAG
Organism: Penelope pileata; assembly: GCA_013396635.1. Classification (NCBI taxonomy): domain Eukaryota; kingdom Metazoa; phylum Chordata; class Aves; order Galliformes; family Cracidae; genus Penelope; species Penelope pileata. The sequence goes on along the minus strand of WBMW01004563.1, from coordinate 64,977 downwards.
TATGTCTGGCAGTAATTCAAGATGTGAGAAATTAATGTCAGTTGCTAAAAATTCTCTTGAAAAAAATTCCAGGGAGACACTGGCAGCACTTGAAATGCATATTTTGAAAAGTAAGAGCACTTTCTATAAAATCATGTCACAACTAGTGGAAATACTCTGAATTTCCAGCGGTGAGGCTGGGATCTTCAGTGCTGCTCAAGTTTTGTCCTCTCATCCAGTGCACAGTAAGTGACTGCAAGGCTGGCTGTGCTACAGGGGAGAGAGAAAGAATGAGCTCATGCTTTCTGGAAGGGCAAGATCCATGCATTTGGGATGGGGGGAAGGAATATGCTGTAAGATCTGCTCCCAGGATGTGCTGCTGAGATACTACAGCAAATAAGGGAGTAAAAGCAATGAAGCTGAGTAATAAATAGATAAAGCTGAATTCATGTTCCCTGTTAAAAGACAGGTTTGTGCCTGAGCTCACCTGTGTAGGATGCTGGTGGTGCTGCTGAGGGGTCCCTGACAAAGCTGGTGTAACTGCATTCCTCACTCCCTGTTTGCACACGTGCAGGATTGTGAGTGTAGGTTTGCATGTGGGTTTCTTATTTTAATTTTTTTAGCCACGGGAACTTTTATTTGTGGAAAATGTAGCCATTGAAGGCACGGCAGCATTTAGAAAACACACAGCCATAGCTACCTGCCCCTAGTTCTGCTGTGTGGGCAGCAGTTCTGCACCCACACTTCCCACGGCCAGGGCACACCCCCAGTGCTGCTGGGGGTCTTGGTACAGAGCACAGAAAAACCCAAAGGAAATCTGAGATGGGAGCTCGTCTTTCTACGGCCGCCTTGCTTGCTCACCAAAACCGACATTGCAGAGGGAAAGAAGTGAATGTAAGGGTAGCAGGGTGTCACACACAGCATTTCTGTGCTGGGGAAGGCAGCGTCCTGGGCTGCTGCTGGCTGCCAGCAGTCAGCGTGCCCTATAGCTGGTGAGGAGGAGGAGGCAGTGCCTGGCGTGGGAAGAAGGAGGAGAGGGAACACGCACAAGGACAGGAGAGCTCAGTGAGTATGTGTGGGAGTTCCCAGCTGGGGAGGTAAAGGGTGGGGACAGATTTTTGTGTGCTCAAAATATGTTTGCGGCTCTTTGGCAGCGGTTTGCTCGCAGGAGGTGGGGTGGTGGCTGGGTGGCTGCTTTGCCCTGTGCGAGGGCTTGGTTCAATCTTCCTTTGATCCCACGTTTGGGAAGCTCAGCGCCTCTTACTCAAGAACGCTTGCTGGGTGTCCCCCCTGGATCTACAGACTGCCCAGAGCCTCGGGCTGCCCTTAAGGCGGCCCTGGAGCTGTGTGTGGAGGAAGGAAGTTTTGGAAGCCGTCTGCCTGGGCAGCCCCAGGAAGAGCCCCAGGAAGCGGCGGCCCCGCGCAGCACTCACCTGCAGGCAGTAGGTGCTGGGCAGTCCATCTCTGCGATGCCCTCAGCTCAGCTCTGGTTTGCTGTAGCTCCTTCCACATGGAATCCAAGAGGAAGCTGTCCTCTCTGGTGAGGCTGAGCTTCTCGTGTTGCAAGGCTGTTTCCTGAGCCCCCGCCTCAGATCTCCGCAGCCAAGCGCTCTCCAGCCGGCCGAGCCTGGCTGACACGTTGCGGCCCAGCAGCAGCACCTGCTCCAGAACCTTCCCCTGCTGGGACTCGTGGAGCCTCCTGGCTTCCTCAGCGTGGTCTCCATCCCTCCCCGTTGCCTGCTCCACGTGGGCTGTGACGTGGGAGGTGAGCTGGTGCAGCGCGGTGCTGACGGTGCCGGCGAGGTCGGTGGCGAGCTGGCCCAGCTCTGTGCGCAGTGCCTGCAGGTCGGCCTTCAGCACGTCCTCCAGCGCCTGCAGCATCATGTTCTCCTTCATCTGCGAGTTCTCCAGCATGATGAAGAGCTTGTCCCACTCTGTGTGCTCACGCTGGCAGTCGCAGGAAGCAGCTGGAAGGCAAGATGCAGATGGAGGTTGAAACAGGAGGGATATGAAGCAAAATGTGCCTCTGTGCAGGGCATGTGGGCTCCATCCTGCCAGTGCATTTCCTTCTGTACCCAAACAGAAGGTAAAACAGCATGTAGTACAGCAATGCTAGCACTAAGTGTCATCCCCAGTGTTCTGCAGGAAAAGAGACATCGTATAAAGCAAATCCAAGGCATGCCATCCAAGTACTGCAGCATTTCCAAGTCCTGCAGCATTTGTCTGCAGCAATCTGCTGGTACAAGCACACGTTTCCCCTTAAAATAATTCTGGAACTGTTACGAGAGCTGAGCAGCAAAGCATGCAGCGCTGAGCTTAACAGAACTTCAGCTTTTTCTACTTACATTCCTCAGCACCGAGAGCCGGCCCTTCGATTTCGTTATCCAGATTCACGTACATGAGGTCGTAGTCATCGTCTTCATCCAGCGCGGAAGCTGAAGCCCTGAAAACACAGAAGAGCGTGAGCAGAGCAAGCACTCCTTGAGGCAGCATTCTGCAGCTGCTTCCTGCAGACAGCCGGGCTGGACGGGGCCGCAGGCAGAGTCGGGCTGCAGCAGGGACGGTCTGCGAGCGAGCTGCCGCGCGCCCCTAATAAATGCTCCGAGTGTCTCAGCTCCAATGAATGAGCAGTGCTGGTGCCAGCGGTGTAATAGGAGCACTTCTGGTTGTTGGTTTTGGCAGCGAGGAGCAGGGGGCGTGCAGCTTGCTCAATGTCAGCCCTCGAATCCGCGAGGGGGAACGGGGAGGGCTGCTCTGTGCGGTGCCAGAACGCGGGGTGGGGCGGGAGCGGCATCGCTGGGGCTGCTCGGGCTCTTTGTGCAGGCTGCTGCTGCTCGGGCTGCTTCTGGGGTGTGCCCAGCTCCGCGGAAAGATAAACCTCCCTGGAGCCGGGTACACGAGTGTGGTTTAACCTGGGAATTTGGGTAGTTTTGTTTAAAAACTTGTTATACGTGCACCTTAAACAATTTATGAGAACTTGTAAAATAATGACAGCTTGTTAGGGTTTTACTTTTCTAGCCCCAATTACCAATGGTAGCTGTGTAGAGATGTGGATAACACATTCCTGATAGTATCTAATTTCAGAAGCCCATAGGTTAGCAGCTGCAGGGCTGGAGTTATTTCTGTTACCTTGGGTACAAACAGAACGAGGGACCCTTGGGTTAGGTATAACCCCATCGCTATTGGGGTGATTGGTTTGAAGTTCTGGAGAGCTTATCAGTTTAATGGGCCTTTGGTTTTTCCAGAATTGAGTTTAAGGGCAAAACACTGATGGTACAAATTATACATTGGCAACAAAATGCTCAGAGAACAGGGAAATAAAGCAAACAGAACTGCATCTCGTTTGCAGTCCGTGTTCCCTTTAGTTTAGAACCCCAGGAGGGCCCGGTGCTTCCGTTTGGAAAGCACTGGGGATGAGGATGGTGGGGGAGGAAGAGGAAGAGGTCACCAAAGAGCTGAGTCTTGTGTTTGTCATTCTTAGACAGCAAATGCCCTTTTCAGGCTCTTTGTTCAGGCTGAGGCAGAAGAAACAAGATGGAGCAGAGGGAATTCCTTGGGAAGGGGCAGGATATCTTCTCCAACGGCCGAGCTCTGGGAAGGCAGAAGGTTGGCAAATGGGAAGGGGTGGCAGGGGGTACCCAGGGCTAACAGGAAACGTGAAGATGTGGAAAAGCAGTGAGCAGGGTCGTGCTGCCTGACCCTTCTGAAGTCGTACGAAGAACAGGCACAAAGCGTGGTGTCTGCTTGGGTTGTTTACAGGTTTGTATACAGGGGTTGTTCAATTAAAAAATTCCATCTCAGTGAGGTCACTTAAATATGGCTCCAAAGTGGTGGGGCTCCTTCCAGCCTGCCCTTGCTTTTCCTTTGCCCTGGTTAGTGCATGTAAACCCAGCAACGTTTGCTGTGTGATGGCTGGACCAGCTGCCCAAGTTCACTTTTGTACTGAGTATCTTTGTTCAAATGGCCGCGATCCATCATGTCCTGTCAAATTACGCAGCTGATCCTTAAAGTGGTGCTTTTCTCAGGTTGCATCGTCACCCTGAGTTCCTACCTGTGATATCCCAGCGTGGGCAATAGCACATCTCAGGCAAGGGACTGTCTTTCTTCATGTAGAGATGCTACTTCTTGCTCTTCTCTGTTAAACTTCCCTCCACACTTTTACAAATGAGAAGAATTTTGACTGTCCGGGAATGAGGGAATTTCATCCTTTGCTTAAATTTGACTGCAGATAAGGGATCTCTCCTACATGGGAAGGGAACTTCTAGTGGAAGCTGAGCATGTCTAAGTGCAAAAGGGCTTAATTCTGTAAACGCTGTTTTATCCAGAGAAAAAAAAATCATTATATTTGACAAAATTCTTCGATTTCAAACTCAGATGTGAGTCTGGAAAACTTGAAGGAAATAGATCTTCTCACCATTTTAGTTCTAACCTTGCTGAATTGATGCTTTGCTGTTACAGAGCCCTTCCTGGTGCTCAGCCGTGGGGCAGTGGCTGCTGCTGTTCTGCTTAGTTTAAAGAAAATAAATCTAAGCTGAATGTACAAGATGCACTTTCAAAAGTGTGACTTAGAGCAGTGATCCCATGGTGAGTTGGTGGCACTTGTGCCCCTAAATTATTTGATGGATTCGCTTGTAACGTCAGGGAGAGATTTGCACAAAGATGTGGATAGCAAATGGCCAGAACTGAGCTGCTTGCTGCTCTGCCTGGGGTAACTCACCAGCAAATATCCTTCATTTGCAACGAGCTTTGTGCTTTGTTTTTGGGACAGAGCAAGGCAGAAATTCCCCATGGCCCTGAGATAGAGGTGGGGGCTGGACATGCTGTTAGCACCGCGGTGGTTGTGCTCAGGGAGAAGGCAACAGCTCTCGGAGCAGCACAACCGCTTCGGGGTAGGATGCAGGGAGCAGCGGAGCAGAGCAGCACTCCCAGCCACGAGGAGCCCTGAGGGGCTCTGCCTGGAAGTTTTCAGAGCCTGCGATGAGTTACATTTCAGACACTTGGCTCGGAGGTGGTGTTGCAAGGCAGTGTCTTGGGTTCCTCCTTCCCTCTCCAGCACGAGCGTAGTGTGGTCGAGTCTGACCCATGTGTCCCCTTTCCACCACCCAGGAGCTGACCTGTTTCTCTTTCAAAATTATAAGACTTGGGTTTAAGTGGGAGAAAAAGCAGCAGGCCAGAGCGCTAGTTCCTATTGGAAACCAAATCCAAAGAGACCTTAAGGACTTCCAAGGGTTTACAGAAAGAAGCCATACAACATTGCAATAGGCAGATGTTTTCCATATGTTGTTCAAGCGAGACTTAAATATATTGAGGCAGGCATGTATGGCGATGTGAAGTTATATATTTTGGTATGAGCCCGGGCTTCAAACTGAATTATGCACAGACATCTTAAGAAAACGTGTGAGAGAGGGTTTTGCATATCTGTGTCTGTCTGCAGTTGACTTTCTCTGGCTCCTTTCTATTCCTGGAAATGGCATCCTTAACTATTTATGTTCAAATTTACTGTCATGCATATTTAGCTCTCCTAATAACCAGCTATGCTTTCCATATGCTGGTTATTTCACTTGGGAGCCTGACTCAACAAAGGAGAAACGCAGCTTTTACGTGTCTTAATTTAAATTAATTAATTAAAATCACACTTAGACCAGCGCAGGGCTCAACGGAGTCTCGTGCAGATCTGATAGCTCGCTAAGCGCTCTTCTCATGATATCGTGATTGAGAATGAAACTTGTGATGGGTAGGAAATATCTGTGTACACATCCGTTGTTATACCTGCAGCAATTGGTTCTATCCAGCTCATTTATTGGGCTCCTCAGCCCAGTCCACAATTTCCTACGTTGAATTTCATACCTCCCAGGCTCTGTGCTGATGACTACAGACTGCTGTCTCTGGGTGTGTGCTGTCGTTCCAGGCTGCCCCGTGGCCCTGCTGTACTCACCGGGCTCTCCTCTGCTCTGTCCGCAGGGAACTGGCTGCTGCTGCGGGTGCTGCCGGCCCTGTACGAGCAGCAGCCGCTGCCCATCGCCCGCCGCCTGCCCCAGCTGCTGGCCCTGCTGGCCCCGCTGCAGCCGCCCGAGCAGCATCACCTCCTCCGGCTGCTCCAGCTCGCGGCCAGGCGTCGGGAGCTGGGGGTGAGCATCTCGCTGCTGGGTGCTGCGTCTCTTTGGGGGAGTTTCTTTGTTCCAGGTGGTTTGGTGAGGTCTGCCCGCTCGCTGCTGCCCAGTAAGAGTCCCACACTGAGCTCAGCAGTGCTCCCCTGGGATTTGCCTATTCATTTCCCTCTGAATTCTTCAATTCCTTTCCAAATCCTCCATCAGATCATAAGGAGAAGATAACAACGGCTATGCGCACCCACACGTTTGTGTTCGGCTGGGACTGTTCTCTACTTTTTTGGCTGAGTACTAATTCCCATAACCACGTTTCTGTTGGAATACACAAACTACATTAAGTACCATATCAGGGAAAACTAAAATAAGTTAGGATCTGATTAACAGTGGACTGGAGATTAATTAAGGCAAACCATGCTTGGAAAATGGCATGGCATTGGCAGCACCCAGCATGTTCGCACAGGACAAAGCTATCTGCTTTGTGAATGTACTGGATCTGTGAAATCTTTGGAAAAGGGGAATCAGCAGTAGTTAATATCTTCCTGCACATAGCCAAGGAGGCTTTATCGTAATGCACTGCCACGGGTGAAACAGAGCTGCTGTGCACGCAGGAGAGCTGTCAGCCCCGTGTCTGGGGCTGCTGTGTGCCACTGCCCTGTGCTGCCATGGCTGCGTGAGCTCCTGTCCTACCAAAAGTAGGTGTGTAAGGTGAGCTGCGCACAAGTGAGCACCTGGAACATCCTCTCCAGCCCTGGGACGTTGGTGGAAAGCCTCCCTTCGGATTCAGCAATGGAAGAGTGGGTCACTCCATGCTGCCATTCTGTGCTGCAATGTGTGTTGCACATGATATCACAGCTGAACACGCTCCATCCTGTTGGCAAGGTGCTGTTAAGGACTAGAAGCTCAGCCCCTTGAAATGTTGTTACAAGGAGCGACAACTTGCCTGCGGCATTTTCTGTGCAGCGAGGACCTGGCCCCTTATTTTCAGCTCTGTACCAGCTATTGACCTGGCCGTGTTGTTTAGTTCCTGCAGGAAGCAGAAAATTTTTGCTAGTACTTTAATTTACTGTATCACTGGGGATGGCTAAGAGCTATGTTGTTTTAATCCACAAAGTATGGAACTGGCCCAAAGCAAGGGAAATATTTGTTGAGGGGCTTGGGGTCTTTTTTGTTTTTTGTTTCTTTTTGTCTTTTTATGACAACTGAGTATTTTCTTACTTACGTACGCATAACTGCAATATTTCAAGGCTGCAGCTTACCCTTATTCCATATGTTGAGCTGAACTCCTGTTGACCTCAGCAAATAGCTATGTGCAAAGGTCAGCAGGGGTGAAAAGCTATTCCACTAAATCAAAGTCTGGCGTTCTATTTCTAACCCTCCAACCTACTCTTTGGGTTGTACGTACTCACCATTCACAAATATATTCACAATTTTTTTTCTGTCTTTCTTTCAAGTAGGCGCTGAAAGAGTGTATTCCATGTCTGCTGGGACACTTAAGAGACCCTAACCACAGTGACGTTGTCCTAAACATACTGATAGAAATAGCTGGCTATGACCCAAGAGCCCTGGCTGCTTTTCTTCCGAAGCTAAAAGAAATCGGAGAGAGTTTTCCAAATTTGATTGGGCAAATGGCAAAGATCTTTGGAGCTGTTGGACGTGTTGATGAGGTAGGTTTGACAACGAAAGGGTTTGGTTGGTCGGTTGGTTTAGGGGTGTGTGTGTTCTTGTTTGTTTGCTTCTTTGGTTAAACTTTGTACTAAATATTCTGGAGGAACCAGAGTGCCCTACCAGGAATATCTCCAGGGTATGTAAGGTGACAGTAGGTCTGGACTGTAACAGCATCATGGCTAGGACAGCAAATAGTGCAGAAATCAGGTGTGGTCTCATAGTGACAGAGCCCTCTGAAGCTGTAACCAAAGGAATGACCACGAAGCACTGATGCAGAAACTTTCTAGAAGAGATAAAAGAACGTGAGAGGGTGGAAAAAAAGAGAATACTGAAATTATTTCAACGATACATAGTTAAATTATTATGATTAACTGTGCTTCTGTTCTGTGTGCATAAGCATTCTTTTTCTATTAATTGTCTTTTATGGAAGGGCTAAAGCTCCTGTTTCATACATGCACGTAGTTGTCATTATCCCAGGGGCTTGGCTAAGTGGGATCGCAGTATCCGCAGTGAGTGAGATGAAAGGCCAAGAAAAGAAATGCTTTGCAAACCCTTGGTATGGTGTTGAATTTGAGATGTATGTAGTCTTCAGGAATGCTGTAATCATGCCATGAAATATGAACTTCATGTAATGTATGTAATCCAGCTATTTGGGGTTTGTAGCCGTGGTTAATTGAATACTTCTGACAAATGTCTTTATAATGAAAGTGCCCGGCGGTGGTGCTGGGCTCAGGCCTCATCCAGGAGCATCCTCCTGATTAACTCAGTTTGGGGTCTGACCGTTGGGAACTTAAAACAGTTTACAGTGGTGAACTCCTAGAAGTCATTCCAGGAGCTTTAGGACAGAGCAATGAATTTGCAGTGGATTTTTTGCTTCCATCATAAATATGCAGTCTGGACATGGAAGTGATGTTCACTGCATCCAAAGCTCAGAGCATGGTCAGCCCCCACTGGGCAGCTCAGGTCCCAGAGACCAGATTCTTGGGTGTCCCAAGGGCACTGAGCAGGCCTGGATCATAAATAACGTACTGTGATTCTTAATGAGATTTTAAGCTTGTGTGTCTTTCCCCACTAATAACAGATATTTTCCTTCTGGTCTGCCTCAAATCACAGATCTGTGAAGGTGAAACCCATGTCCTGAAATCAGAGTTTCCGCTGAATAAGTCAAACTTTTACGGCTGTGATAAACTTGGTTACACAGCCAGAAAATGAATGGTGTGTGGTAGATGTGACCATTTGCTGAGTGGCACTGTCTGCCATGCAGTAACTTGGATAATTTACTGCAGAGAGCTGAATCCCACAGCTTCCTTGGGCTTCCAGTGATCCTTGTGCCAAATCAGCTGGGTTTGTCTCCATAAGGGCTGGAGAACTTGGTTCTATGTACACAGACTGGGCTCGGTGACTCTATTAAAGGGTTTAAAAGCTACCCCAGAGGTGAGGTTCCTGCCTGGGGGCTCAGGGCAGGGGACAGGGCTGCTGGGGACACATGGCACAAGGCAGGGCAGCACAGATGTGCTCCCACGCATCGTGGCTGCAGCTTCCAGTGTGCTCTCTGGTGAATGCCAAGTGTGCAAGCGTGGGCATTCAAATATCTGCAGAGTAATTTTAGCTCTGGAGTACTCTGTGCCCATCTGGTAGTGGTTATTGAGTCATTATTGGGTAAAGCTTTTTCTGAACCAGGCCTTTTGGTTGTCCTTCCTTCTTCCTTTGGCTCTGCCACTCTGGGGGGAGCGGGAGAGAAAAATGGCATCGTTCTGCTTTGTAGGGGAAAATCCTCCACATACTTGTCTTCTGCCCTTAGGACGGCCGTTCCATTTACAGCTGGTGAGATACAGAGTGATATGCTCTCATCAACGATGGTGGACGTCAGAGAATCTCCAGAGAAAATAATACAGATCACGTCTCTGTATTTTTTAGTACAGTTCATGCTAGCGGTGCCTCTTTCAGCTGATAAGGAATAGAATTAAATGTGCAAGCTGAGATCGCTCTTCTTTTGGTTTTCGCTGGCTGCAGTCGGGCTGACCCCAAGGAGCTGGCGGTGCCTGGGGGGATGCAGTAGCTGGGTGTAGGTGTCTGGCTGCTGGATGCAGCACGAGAGGAGTCTGCGCTTGCTGTTTTACTGATCTTTATATTCATTTAATGTGAAATTTGTCTTGGAGGAATTAAAAACACCTTTGGTTTGGCATTGTAAATCTTGCTTCTGTTGACGTGGGCAAAAAAGCCAAAATCCTGTTGCAGACCAAGCCAAAAGGAATGAGGTGCTGTCTCCTCACCTACTTCTGTTAAAAATCACCTTCCCCATTAAAAATCACCTTAATAGGAAACACAGCGGGTGGTTATTTCTGCATTCAGTACTTCAGAGCTAGGAACTCCTAAAGCTTTGCAGCTTATAGCTGGTTAATCTTCAAACGAGCACAGCTGGGATGAGAATGCAAGGATGCATTGTGGTTCTGTGTGTTAGTGTTGAACCAGCTCTTCCCATGCGAGTGCCGTGCTCCCTGCTTACAAGGGACAACATTTATTTCACATTTATTTACTCATTCATTTCCACCACGGATAAGCAAGCAGCCACCTGGGCATGCCGTATTTCATGTATTATTGGAAATTACAGACTATGGTGAAGTTTACAAGGAAACAATTTGCAGAACACATTCTTCTTTTACTTTTTGATCCCTTGCTTTGTGCAGATGCCTGTAGCCTCTCATGGCCAAACCCACAGGGAATAATTAATCTCCAGCCTTTCCCTGTGACTGCCAGGTCCCTGCCACGATGTCCCATGTCACATCTGAGCAGCTGCAAGCTCCTGGCTGGGCACTGGGTGCATTGCAGCCCAGCCCTGTGCCGTGAGCGGTGCTTGCTGGGAGGGATGGGCACAGCTGGAGATGGTTCTGCTCTAGTGGTACCCAGAGACCTTTCATTAGGTACCAAAAGTCATTTATAAAGGCAATGTGCAAGGGTGGCAGAGGTGAACTCTCCAACGTGAGACACATGGCTCCTCTCCTCTCCTTGGTTTGCTTTCTAAAGAGATGCCCAAACAGACCAAAATGCTGATATAGGTTTTTTTCTTGTTTTCTTTTTCCTCTGCCTGTTCCTTTTGGAGAATTGCCCCAAGCTATCATGAGCAAATAGGCAGCTGTCTCTGGGCCCTCCTGTGAAGATTTGGGCACTGTGGAAGAGAGAGAAAAGCCTTTTTGACTGCCCCAGGTCTTCCACTGATGCATTGGGCACTGCTGGCTGCAGTGCAGACACTCAGCCCGCAATAAAATGAGCAGAAACACATCTGGCATCCCGAAACCTGGACTGATTGTAAAGGTCCAGCAGATAGAAACGGGTGCTCCCAACAGAGAGCCCTGAAATCATGTTTGATTGGAGTGGGGCCGCGCGGTCCCAGGCCCTGCAGCCAGCCCACAAACAGAGCTCGCGTCCTGCAGAAACGTGTGAGCAGCAAAGCAGTCCCTGGTGGGTGTCCCCACGTCGTTCTGCCATGGCAGTGCCCTCCTGCTCACCTCTGCTGCTCCCCTGTCCTTCCCCTGTGATGGGGCCGTGCTGCTGTATGGCTGGAAGTGGTGAGGGGTGAGGCCCTCTGTGATATAGACTGCAAACATGAGCAGCAGGAGGGCCCTGGGGGTGAAGCTGAAATCAGAGCTTCTCCCTTCTCCATGCATCTGTGCAGAGCACACACCAGCTTGGGGCACGCAGCCAGGTGGGTATTTTAATTACTTCTAGCTGCATGTTCTGAACCAACTGGAATCTGGGGTTTCTTCTGAAACCCTCGTGATCCCTTCAGCAGTCTCCCGAGCCTGCCGTGAAGGTGAGCACGATGCCTGGCCGCACCCCGCTGCCCGTGCTTTGGGTCTCTGCCCCCTGGCAGATGCGGTGCCACAAAACGTGACAGATGCCGGCAATCAGGCCCACGAGAACAGCAAGCACCCACTGCTAGAACAACAATGGGCTCTGTCCGTCCAAACAGCCCTTCTGAATTTTTGGGGGATAAAAAGAAAATGTGGCGGCGATAATAACCGCTTTCATGTCGAGCTATTCTGCTGTAATTTTGTTTTGCGTAGCAGCTCGGTGCTGTGGTTCTGGCCGGGTTTGTTGTTCTCCTACCTCTCGGCAGGCGGGAGCGGGGCTGGAGCCGCTCCCGCGGATCAAAGCGGCGCGGAGCCGGGCACAGCTCCTCTTCCAGTTACGTCTGCTGCGCAGTTTGTTTAGGAAACAAGAATGTGTTTCAAATGTTAATTGAGCCTGTGTTTATCTCTTGGAGGGAGGAATGTCTTCCAAATAAGCTGGGGGATGTTTACCGAGAAGCCAGCCTCCTTCCAGCCGCTGAGGAAGAGGCTCCCTCCATCGCCATCGCACCGCCCAGCCCCCGGCTGCTGCCGCCTTCCTGCACGGGGCCGAAGGGCAGCACTGGGCCCGATGAGCTCTGCTCCGTTCTCGCTGTCGTGGCACGGGGTAGCTCATCTTCTTTCCTTTGGAACCAGCTGACTTCTCCCAGTGCCTCGCTTGTGATACTGGGCAGCGTTCTGCCAAGGTCTCCCGGGTACTTTTATGGCCCCGCTGTACTTGGAATTAAACTTTCAGCAGTGTTTTCTCCCCTGCTATGCGGTCCAGAAGATTTTGGAGCTGCTTCTGAAATCTGAGGCAATAATGCTATTGCCCTGCGGTGTGGGGAGGATGTACGTGCCATGCAGCTTCCCCTCCTTCTCTGTTAATGCTCGGTAAGAAGATGAGAATTTGTTTTATTTTCCTAAAGTGCCTTTGCTTGCATTTTGGCATGGGTTCTAACAGCAGAACACCTCCCACTTTCTGCCAGGAGCTGCTGGCTAGGAAGGGGGCTTTGCTCAGGGGCCGTGCCCTGTTATCCCAGTGGAGGATCTGACGTGAGCATCCAAGTCAATGGCCCCTCTCCTTGCTGCTTGTGCCACTCAGGTGTTCTTAGGAGCATGGAACCTGACACACTTAAAACAATTACAACAACACCAAGAAACCCCCACACATTTCTTCACCTTCAGGGTTTGTATTTTAGTATGAGAATTACACGTGTGCACAGAAATAGTTGGAATGGGATGGGTGTGCACTTGCCAAGCTGAGGTAACGTAGCTGCGTTAGAAAATATCTGCGTTTATAGAGATTATGATCTGAAGCAGCCCCTTTAATCTGAGTTTGTGGGGGTTGTGATCTTGCTGATAAATCTGGGCTCTGGCTGCAGGGCTCATCACATGCAGTGAGATCCTGAAACAAAATCTCATTTCAGGCTTAGTCTCACCCAAGTGTTGCTCCTCAATGCACTGCAGTGAGAGCAGAGCCCCTGTGACTTACCAGGACCTGGGGACACTGCTGGATGCAGCAAGTCTGCAGCACCCAGAGGGGAAGCTGTGAGCAGGAAACGTCTCTGTGCTCTGGATAAAGAGATATTGCTCCTGGCTGTGTGCTCAGCACAGCTGCTGGCATGCATGGGGCTCGCTGTGACTGATGAGCATCTGCAGTCGTGGAGGGTAACGTGGACGAGGGGATAACCTGGACGTGAGCCTGTTAGTGCTGTGAGGCTGTAACAAAGCCACGGATGGATCAGCCATGGGCTGTGCAGTGCAGCCCTGAGCCACGGGGTCTGCTCCCTGCTGAGCGTGAGCGTGTGCCTGCCACGAGCAGCGCAGGAGATAGAAGGGGGAAAAAGGAAAAAAGCCCTGAAATGGGGCTCTGGGCAGGAGGGAGCTCGGCCGGGCTCGTAGGGCTCACGAGGGAGGTGGGAGCCAACTCTGCTGCTGGAGTTGTGATCACTGAACCGGGCTGGTCCCTGCCCTGGAGCATGGCAAAAGCCTCCAGAGCCTCTCGGTGGCCTCTGCCTGTGGGGCAGGCAAGGTGCTCTGGAGCTGGGCCGGGTCAGGCAGCACCAAGAAGAATAAACGTGACGCTGACAGGACACAGAAACAATCCCTGCGTTTGATGCAGCTGCCTTTTTGATGTGGTGGGGTAGCCACTATTCCCAATGGCCATGCTTTAATCAGCAGCATGCACACAACCCACCCTTGCATAAGCAAACATTGAATTCATTCGCTTAAAATTGCTGTTTTTTTTTGTTTTTTTTTTTGTCTCTTTGTGTTGCCCAGGAGCAAGCCAGGACATGCCTGATGTACTTGGTGAACCAGCTGGCCAACATGGAGCACTCCTTCCACCACATCCTTTTGCTGGAAATTAAGAGTCTCACGGATGCCTTCTCCAGCATCTTGGGCACCCAGAGCAGAGACATCTACCGCATGAGCAACAGCTTCACCGCCATAGCCAAGCTCCTGGTGCGGCAGCTGGAGAGCAGCAGCGTGCCAGCAGCCAGGTAACGCAGCTCTGCGTGCCACGGGGGGCTGGCTGGGGCTGTGCAGGCCCCAGGAGCCTGGATGGAAGCTGTTCACGTTGCAATGAAGGCACACCCAGCTGAAAATGAGCTGTGCAGCGTTTCTGTAAGTTGCTATGTTGTCATTTTCAAACCGATCCCGATATCCCTCGAGCGCTGTTGCAGTCTGTGCTCACTCAGCTATCGGATTGCATTGTTTATAGGGTCAGGTAAGCACACAAAGCAGTTTAAAGGCCCCTGATGGAGAGCACCCCTGCTTATAGAAGTAACTCAAAGCATGCATTTCACATGCAGGTGTAAGGACGGTCATCACTACAGCAGTCAGCCATAGTTACAGGGTGTCAGTAAGAGCTGTGGGTGCCAGATGTGTGCTGCCATGCAGCACGGCCTCTGAGCATCTCACAGCAGCAGCTGCCTCCTTGGCACCGGAGAGGAAAGGAGCTGCTCAAGTCTGAGCACTTACCAAAGAACGGGAATAAAGCCACATCCCAGATAAGGAGGCCGAGGCCATCTGAAAAGCTTCAGTTAAAAATAAATCGGTCAGGTCAGGCTGCACGATGACCACAGTTTGCTCTAGAAGATAACCACTGAGGCTGAGCAGAACAATGGGTGGCACAGCTCCACCGCCAGGGTTTGATGACCTCTGAGTAAAGGCTGTGAAGCTTGTAGCAAACTGCCCCGAGCAACCCGCTTCTCCAAGTGTGTGTCCTGAGATAAAAGCGTTGGGAGCACTGCTATGTTTGTCACAGTAAGAATGGGAGTGTGACTCAGGTATCTGGAAGTAGTCACTTTTAATTAGGGAGAGACTTAGAATGAGCGTGGTGTACACGGAAAGAGGTCGAGAGGGCACAAAGGAATGGTGATCCTGTGATACCAAATGCAACACAGATGTCAGAAAACTCATAACCATGAAGGACAGCCTTGGAGACAGGCTCGTAGAGCTGGAGCCAAAACATTGAGGTCGTTTGAGAAACAATTAATTGGTGTCGTGGAGAGTCCAAAGTGGGAAAGGAGAGGAGCCCCGATAGAGTCGCTCATTTTGCACGGCTCTGAGAAATGTGCACACTTCAGCTGGTGGCAGAAATCTGCTGGAATGGAGCCCTCGGAGCTGGCTTTGTGAAAGGTTCCTCTGGAAAGAGTGGAGAAGTTTGAGTGGAAATAACTCAGGGAGCGTGGAACGAGGTGCGTGCTGCTCAAACCAGCCGTGCTCAGTGACAAAACGGGCGTGCAAGGTGGCACAGGGAAGGGGACCAGGAAAATGTCACACAGACTGGGAGCTGTAACGGAACAGGACAGGAACTGAGCCTTCAATAGCAAAGCACGATGGTTATGCTTGCAGCCCAGGACTGGTCACTTGATTTATGGTAGAAAAATTACTTAATTTGCTAAAATGCTATGATTTTTGTCTTTCTTACCTTCTGCACCTGACATTTATCAGATAAAAGCATTTATCAGGAAAAGCTTTTCATTACAATGTTACTGCCCTGCTTCCCCATTTCCCTATGAAATCCCCCTTTGTCGAGGATGTGCTTTGCTGCAGCTTACAGAGCTGCTGTGTCTGTGTGTGTGCATGGCTACAGATGCAAAATACTGGTTTGTGTGTGGAGCTGGGGGAGGAGAGGGGAGGGCAGGGTTTGGCCTTCTGTCTGCAGTGGAAGGAAATTAAGCACAGTTTCAGGCCCATATCAAGCATAGCATCAACAAACTCAGACAAGAACAAGTACAGCGCAGCAGTTAAGGCTAAAATGAGAGCTCTCTGCTGATTTTTGCAGAGTTCCTTCTGACTTGCACTAATGTGAAGTGGGAAGGATACAGCAGCCGACATGGAAACCCACGGCTGGCTGCAGAGCTGCTGCAGTTACTGAGTGCAGCGTTTGTGAGGAGCAGCAATCCAGAGTATTTCTGCTGTGAAAGGAAACCAGGGTTTTAAAATGTGTGGCTGGATTGTAACCATTCCTTCCAGAATCATGTGTTTACATAAGAAGAAACTGATTTCCTCGGAATGACGGCTTGCTTGGAGTTGTTTGACACTGGGAATTTTACATGCGTTTAGTGGAGAGTGTAATTAAAACCATGCCAGGCTCTATTGCCCCTCACTGTCACAAAACTGCAAGTTATTCAGTCTCAGAGGGGCTTTTTGAGAGCACATACAGAGCCCTAATGGATGATCCAACCAACAAGCGTAGCACGGTCAATTAAAAGAAGGCAAGAAAAGGCAGGAAGAAAAATTAATGATGCTTCCAAACCATCGTTTGGGTAAGAACTGGGTGTAACAGACTGTACCAGTGCTGCTCGGTTTAGCAGCAGCTGGAGTTCCCTCCTTCAAGGAGAAGATAGCTCTAGCACATGGCATCGTTTAGCATTAATTTACCACTCTGTTTGCCTTTCATTTTCTATGGTATTTATCCTTCTTTAAATCAACACTTCTCGTGATGAAGAGAGCTGCAGTAGCATCTGAGATCTTGATGTGTTTTAATTCATAGAGTCACAGAATCATTGAGCTTGGAGAAGCCCCCTCAGACCACCAAGCCCAACCCCACCCACCCCACCATGCCCACTGACCATGTCCCCAAGTGCCACATCTCCACGGGTCTGGGGCACCTCCAGGGAAGTGACCCCATCACTCCCTGGGCAGCTGTGCCAGTGCCTGACCGCTCTTTGGTCTTTGGGAGAGTAGTAAGGTTGGATATTAGGAAGCATAATATTCCACTGTTAGTGCCCACGAGTGCTGAGAGCTGCTTTGTGTTGGGCACATAGGAGCATGCAGGCTCCAGCTCCACGTAGTACCTCAGCCTTGAACATTATCTGGCTGATTGTTTCTGCCTGCCCCGTGCTATCCACCACTTGCCTTCTTCAAAGCCGCGCTTCCGTCACACCGAAGGAGCTGATTGTGTCTGCACGTTGATGACCCACACGGACCTGCACTCGATCCATTCATGCCACTTCCAAGCAGAGTGAATCCTGGAAGCAATCCCATCTGGGTGTATTTTTAGCCATTTCTATTTATGTGCACTCTTCTGTCCATTTTAAGCACTGGACTGTTGATGTTGATAATGGTGGTCTGGAGAAATCCTCTTTAAATTGATGTTATCACTCTTGACTCGCTGACCCGGGTAGCTAAGTGGCTTTCTAAAATTGTCTCAAGAGAACCTAAAAGCAGTGGAACAATGAGGAGCGTGACACCACGGAGGTTTTCGCAAGCAAGGTCCTTGTGATTCGTGGTAGGTTTGTGCATCCTTTTCCTCTTGAAAACAGTCCGAGCTTTGGCGTAAGCTGATCCTACGCCAGCAACCTCAGCAATGTACCGACGCCTTTTGCCAAGATTTCAAACAATAGTTTATTTTACTGCTGCTGCAAGGGGAGGCCGGCAGGAAGGCCTGCCAGCATCCCGTTGGGCGCGGGGCGGAGGCTCCATTGGACGTTTCTCTTGAGGTATGTGCTTCTGGCTCCCTGGGGTGCTGGGCAGAGGTGGTACATGCGAGACAGCAAGAGGTTGCTCCAAGTCCTGGCTGTCGGCGGGGTCGAGGCCAAGGTGGGGTTGGAGGTCTGGTGGTGAGCCCTGCACTTATTCACTTGCTGCTGCTGTACGTGTGGCAAACAGAATTCATTGATACGTTTCTTTAGTGGAAGCGTTCTCTTGTGTTTCGTTGACAAAGCCATCAGGGCTCAACTGGAAAATGTTGGGAGAAAATGGTGCTGTTGCAAAAGCCAGTTCTTATTCCCAAACATCATCCAGGCTTGCTGGCTCGGGTCTGCCATTCAAAACCCCATCGGTCCATCCATGCCCACTTGTAGCAGGGGGCTTTGTGTGTGTGTGCATGTACAGATGTTTCCTTCGTGCTCGGTGCCTGCAGTGAGAGCGATGCTGAGGGAGCTGCTGGAGTGACAGCTTTCACATGAACTAAATCTTGTCCCACGTCTCCAGAAAGATTTCTTAGCAAAGGTCGCACCACAGTTCTTTATTAGAAAAGAATATTTTTTCCAAAAATGTTCTGCAGCGTTAATATCTTATTGCCTAAATTAAAAACAACAAAACAGGACAAAGCTTGCTACGTCCCCTGAGAAATATCCTGAGCTGCCTTTATCAAAACAAACGAAAAAGCGCATTTTGTGATGCAGAACTCGCTGCTGGTTTTTTTCAAACACGCTTTGTTTCCACAACTGCTAATTTGCAGTACTTGGGGTTTGTTAATGGGCTTCCCAGCCGTGAGCATGACTTGTTCAGACGCCGTTGCTTTGAAAACGGTGTTAGAATCCTCATCTGTGGCTTTTCCATATCCACATTTCAGGGATTTCGCCATTCAGACGTTTGCTCCTATGGTGGGGAAAGAACAAAGGGGGATCAGAAGCAAAATGAGCTTATTTGAGAACTTACTGGGTGGAGTTTTAAATGTAGCTGTTGTCAAACATCCCTTAGTTCTCCAGGAGTTTTCTGACTGCAGGTTGTACGGGTCAGGCTGGTTTCGCCTCTGAACACGTGCACGGTGTGGCGGTTCGCTCTTGCCCAGGTCACCTCGGACAGCTGTGGCCCTATGGCTGCACAAAGCTGGGCTCTGGGGGGGTCGGTGTGCTGCTTTCTGTCCCAGGAACAAGCACACTACCTGAGGTTTTGGTTGTCAGAGAATGTCCCAATGTTCGGAGGCCTCGTATCTTGCTGCAGGCTGTGAGCAGTCTGGGAACGCAGCAAACTCCATTTTCAGGAGCCCTCTTTTTGGGAACCCAGTACTCAGACTGGAAACCTCATTGCAGGAAGCTTAGCTTTGGGCTGACACCTCAAGTTCTGTCCTGGACTCTCCTGCAAAGGGCTGTGCTGCACCACGGGGCTTTGTCTGGCAGCAGCAGCACCGGGCTCCAACCCAAGGCGAAGATCTCGCTGTCCCCAGGATCCTCACAGAGCCTATTTTCAGCAGCAGTGTGTCTGACAGCAGATTTCCCTTTGTCCTCTAAGATGAACAGCTTCCCTCCAACCTGTTCTAAAGTTACCTTTGACTTTTGCAGTAAAAGATTCCGTATTCTAAGACTAAAGATCTAAATATATTTAAAACAACTTGTCCCAGAGCTCTATGAGTTCATTTGAGCTCCCAATTTTCTTTCTAATTTGCTGAACTTCAGTCTCATTACTTAGAGCTTCTCCTGAGCCTGTTTCTTTCCCTGTGCTGAGTTTCAAAATATATTTTTCTTACTCAGGGTACATTAAGTCAGTACAAACTGCATGTACTTTTGTCAAATTTTTAAAACCACAGACCTCTATAAACTCTGCAATTAGCTCTACTTTTAGTTTATGAAAATAATGTAATAAGTCACTGTTTAGCAAGCTTGAAAGAATGGTTTAAGCTCAGCTGAAAAACTTTTCCCTGTGGGACTATCAGGAAAAGAGGTTTTCTCCTTGTGCAGATACGGCACAGGCAATTTCTAATCCAGTGTTGTCAGAGATGTTCAGTGTTTCTGGTCCTACTGACAGCGATGTTGATCTGGAAGATGTTTCTGAAAATGTTTAATCAACCTCTAAGAAAATCTCTGCTGAGACATAATTATTTCAGCAGACACGTAACGTGGGTCAAGGGTGGAAATGCAGTGTCAGCATCACGAGGAGCAAAGTGTGCTGGGGGTAAATCTCTGCTTTCTGCTTCCCTAGGACAGAAAATGATGCCAAAACAGAATCTGCCGTACCGCTGGATGATTTAAAATCTGTTATGGATGGAAATGAAGAAGATGAAAAACTTCAAGTCAAAATACAGGCTTTTGAAGAAAAAATAAATACTGACAACAGTACTCCTGGCACAGTGAGAAGGTACAGTTTAGGCCAGGTTTCTAAAGAAGAGAGGAAGGATATGAGATTTAACAGGTATGGTTCTGTTAAATGCATGAGTGGTTCTCATGAATATCAGTTTTGTAATAAAACATTACCCAAATATTGAGAAATTGGTCTGCTTGTATGATACCTATGAGCATTGAAAGTAATTTTAGCCAAGTCTCATATCCACGAGTTTAAAGGCTGGCAAATTCTTTCCGAGTAATTCATTTAATCTGTTCAGCACCCTAAAATAGCAGGGAGGGCAGGAAAATGTTAACATTCAGATAGCTGCAGAAAGGAGGATGCTGACATGCATCAGGCACTTCACTTCTAGCCTTCTTGCTCTTATGGAGACCTTCCTTTTGTGTTCAGCATGTACGTACGGGGCAATGGGGAACTGGAGGCTGAATCTTGGTTCAGGTTTGGTTCAGTTATATTGCTGTTGGATGGCATTTTTATGATGTGATCAATAAAGCATACGCTGCAGTACTGGAGCTATAAGTTCCTTGCAGATAGGTTGATTGGCTCCTTCTATGGCATGCAGATGTGGTGATACATGGATATTACTTGGTTTCATTTGCTTATTAAAACTGGCTTACGTCTGCTTTTGAAATGTGTATTTACGGAAGATATTTCCCTTGGGTGAGTTAGCCCTGTGCTCCACTCTCTGAACCGGCTGCACAGAGGAACCTCAGAAGCGCATGTGCTCGAAGGAGTTCTGTCCCATTGCTCGCCATGTTGGGTTCCACCTCACCTCCATTCCAAAATGCTTTTCCTTCATTGCTTCCAGGTCCAAAAGCCTCGCTTTGCACGCAGTCCGCATGAAGGGGGTGAACTCAGACAGCGGGCAAGACGAGGAGAACGGGGACCTAACTGCTGGCATCTCCTTCACCGAGATCTACATTAGCCAAGAAAATGACAAGTTGCCTTTTAGTGTCGATACCGAAGACACGCAACTGGGAAATCCATTGGTTTCACACCAAAGTATCAATGGTGCAGAATCAGAAAGTTTGTCAGCTGGAGAACAGGCCCAGGAGGGATGTGCAGAGGGGGTGGAGAGCCCTGTGGAGTACCAGGACAAGCTCTACTTGCACTTGAAGGAAAACCTGGGCAAAGTGAAAGCGTACGCCATGGAGATGGGGAGGAGAATTCCTGTCCCCGACCACTGCGTTATTGAAGGTAAGAGGCCTGAGTGGGCAGCAAAGACCCTGTAGCACAGGGCCCATGGACAGGGAGGAACATGGGTTTGTAAAGTAACGTCATTCCCAAATTGCAGTGTTTTCAAATCCTCTTTTTGAGGATTTGAAAAAGAATGAAAGAATGTTTTGTTCTCTTCCTTCAGGGATATAACGCGACCCTCACCTACCCAACCTCCCAGGAACGTTAATTCCCTTGGCTGTCATTCAGGGAACAAGACCCGAGCTCTCCAGAGCATGTACAGCCTGTGACAGCTCGAGCCGAGGAGCTGGGGCAGCATGTTCCATCCTCAAAAAAACGCTATTTGAAAGCAATGGAATAAGGTCCTGGTGCTTCAGTTCGGATTGGATCCCACCTCACCACTCCCCTGGGCTTCTTTAATGGTTTCTGCTTTCATCAAGGGCAGATACTTGTTTTTAAGTGTGAGAAAGCTGGGTTTGGGAGACTGGAGGCAGGAGTGGGTTGCAGTATGCTACAAAGGATGTCCTCGATGCTCTTTGAAGGAAAATCACGCAGATTGGGATGTAAGCCCCTTGCTCATGCTGGGCAGCCATTGGTTACTTCAATACAAGTAGCTGTGCATCAAACTCATTGCTGGTGCTTGTAAGCACCTCACAGTCCAACCCTGCATGAGCCATGTTGCTCATAGAGAGTAACTAACCCAAATTAATTTGAGATCTCTTACATAGTACTAGAAGATGACTTTTTTTTTTTTTTTAATTTCCATCAAATATCAACTGTCTGCTTACTTTTTCAATGGTCAGTAAGTTGAAAAGGCTCCACTCACGAAAGAGATATAACTATGTATTTTAAAAGCTTATGTTTCTGCAGGGATTTCTAAATAAGGGCAGACGTGTCAGGTCTACTTGAAATTCTTAGAATTATTGATAAAGCTTTCATTTCACAGAATCACACCGGAAGCAAGAGTGAGCAATCTGGCTTGAAGTGCTGCATGCTGTGACCTTGCATTAATCAAATGCAATACCCTGAATATTTTTAAATATATTGCTCCATTTCCTTTCCGAAGTACCTATTGTGATATGTTCTAAGCATGTGCCTATTTCAAAATTCATTCAAACTATTGTAATTTCCTGGAAATCCACATCTAGCATTCTTAGGGAAATTCTTTGAGTAGGGACACGTGCAGAACACGAGATTTATGTGACTCACTCTAAATATGCTCAAAGAAAGGCAGTCTGGCTCCTTACACAGGGGACAGCTTTGTTAATGTTTCAGATATTACACAAACCACTCCATCAAAAACCTGGCAGTTATTGGACTTGTATGATTCCCGCACACTATAGAGGCTTATTCAGATGTGTCTGTTTTACTTTACAATGAAATATTTAGAAAATACTCAGAAGATGTTAGAAAATATTAACACATCTCCAAATAGCTGGCTAATGTTGGTTATGTTGGAATTTGTTGAACGGGAAATTTTGTATATAAAAGAGATAAAACATAAAATACAGGCACTTCAGAGCAGTGTCTCACTGTGAAAGAGAATATTTGAAGGAAGCAGTGGCAAGCTGCTGTAACAAAATAGT
Source organism: Penelope pileata (assembly GCA_013396635.1). NCBI lineage: Eukaryota > Metazoa > Chordata > Aves > Galliformes > Cracidae > Penelope > Penelope pileata. The sequence continues at coordinate 42,339 of WBMW01004563.1, read as the reverse complement.
GCTGCGGTTTGCTGATAATGGAGAGCGCAAATTTCCCCAAACACCACTTTGTCAGAGCCATGCCTTTCCTGGGCTCTCAAGTCCACACCAGTTGTAAGAACCCCTAATTAATGATGGGCCAAACTCTGTTCAGTGAAGCAGGATTCAGAACCATGCTTGTACTTGTGGTGCTGGAGGTGTCCAACCTGTCTGTGATGTCTCACATGGTCCAGAATTCATGCACACGTTCCCTGACAGATCTGGGACACCAAGAGCATTGGCCTCCATGAGCAGGAAGCTATGGAAGATTTTCCAGGCATGGCGTAACTGCCTTGTAGAACTGCACGGGATGCTCAGTTCTGTGCTCAGCAGCAGGCTGAAGAGCAAATGGAGCAGAGAAGAATTACTAAGAAAATAGATCGTGATGACATCGTTTTGTGATTGTCTACGTTAATTAGCGTCTGAATCTTGAATGACAAAGCAGACCCGTGGCAGGAGCATGACAATAATCAGAGCCCTCTAAATGAAGAAAACTGAAGTGGCGTGGGACTTTACAGCCTGGAAAAGAGGCAGCTGATAGGGGTCTGTGGAATCACGGATGGCAGAGGAGATTTACTGGGAGTGGTGGCTCACTGTCTGCCCTAATATGTGCATGAGAGAACATGCAGTGAAGTTGTCAGGGAGCAAATTCAGCATGTACAAAATACGTGCCTCTTAACACGCAATTAGATGTACGTAATTACACGGCAGAACGGATTGCTGCAGTGCATTAAGTATACTGAAGGGGTACCTGTTTTCAACAGTGATTAGGTAAATGCATGGCTGAGAGCCATTCAAGGGTTATCAAAATAATACGTCCCCTGACTCTGGAAATGCCTGAGCCACAGCTGGAGGGATGAGGAGAGCAGAGGGGAAATTACTGCTGTATGCCTGCTCTGTTCTTGCCCTCCTCACCTGCGGCTTTTACTCGCCTCTGTGAGCTAATACCAGGTTAAGGCCCTGGCTGGACTTTCTGCTGGAGTCAGAATGACCACTCCAATGTCCTTTGGTACCGTGAGCACTGCGGGGCAGCTGTGTGTGGGGGGAACTCACGTTGTGTGATCCTTTTGCGTGCTGGAAAGCATGTCCTGGGTGCTGCCAGGGAGGGTGCTCACAGGTCAGGGAAACGTGAGTCATGAGGAAAATGGAAAAAATTGAGTTTCTTAACCAAAAAGGAGAAAGCTGAAGAAAGACATAATAATTTTCTGTTATGTGTAAAACTTAAAGGAACAGCCCATGCTGGACAAGACAAGAAACAATGAGCTTAAATACCAGTAAGGAAGATTCAGCTTAAGTGTTAGAAAAAAACTAATAGTGCTACAAGGCAAGCCAAGGCTTCTGCGTTCATCACTTCTGAAGAAGAGCTGGTGTCCCCTCAACCATTTCTGGTTCTTCCACGTACATCTGTTGGCTTAACAAAAAGGTTTTCCTGCTTCTGAGCCCTGCCTTACAGCAGCTTCAGTGCCACAGGCATGCGTGGCTGAGTTGGGTAAGGCACAAACCTGATGGCCGTGCCAGTTCTCTTGGGTGTCTGATTCTATTTCTGCTCTGTTCTGCAAATTTTTTTTTTTTCTGTTCATTCATACTTTTGGTATGTATTTCATAGCCATAGCAAAATGCTTTTCCTTTACAGGATGCATTTTTCAGTCTCTTTCTTGATTTATAAGCTCATTTAAATTTATCCTACAGTCAAAATGTATGTAGCATTGACTCGAGTGAGAGATTTTACAACTCTTCAGGGAAACTGGTTAGAACTGTAAGAGTGGATTTGTGGTCAGCCTGTGGCAGTTAATTTGAAGATGTGAATGAGATGACAATCCTACGGTACAAGGAAGGTTAAAATTGGGCCATTGGCCAGAGTGTCTTACACCAAGGAAATGGCTGAACTGAGAATGTTTTGAAGAACAGACAAGGTGCAACAGCTTACTGGACCCATGCATGTATGTGCAGAAGTGAATCTTTTGGAACTAATGCCACAGTTTGATAGGGGATGCAGAAATATTGCGGAAAGATGGCATCTGAACCTCTGAAAATCCTTTTATTTTAGGTTGTTTCAGTTTGAGCATGATGGTTTGGTTCAGTTCCCGCTTAGTTTGAGCCGCCTTGTGCAGATTCACATCTCTGCTGTGCCTTGAACAACTTGAAACATTCTTCCATATCATGTTCATCGCTTTAATCCTCTTAATCCTGTGGACCTCTTCCTTGTCAGACGCTTTAACCTCCATGGAGCTAAGCAGTTTTCATCAGCCTATATTTTTCCAGATGGTTTGTGATCTTATACCTTATCAGTACCTCTGGGATCTTGCTGATGGCAGCAGCATGGAGTTATAACTTCCTGAGCTCTCCCCAGTTTTGTTGCTGCTCTTCAGCGTATGCTGGGCAGGATTTCTGCCACCTCTGTACCCTGGAGTTCCAGTGGCTGAGAATAAGCAGCCATGTTCTGCTTTGGGCCACGTTCTACTGCGACAATCCAGAGCTGGCATCGGGACTGCCACGATGTCCAGCTGAGGCCTGAAGCAACTCTTTCACCAGCCCCAGTTCCTCCTGCATGGAGATGGTGGGCTCCATCTTTTCAATCTTCTCTGGGCCTCACCTGGAATCCTGCACATTGGATAATCTTTGCCTTGTTCCTGTTTCCTGGACATGTAGGGATGGTGGATCAGATGCATGGTGATATGTCCTGCCCTGGTGAATGGCTGATGTGAATGGTTCCTGGGCAGAAGCCTGCAGAGCTGCTAGAAGCTGCTAGATTTTGGTTCTAATGCGAGAGAATGTCCCTGTCTCACCTCTAATGCTTGCTGCTCCACAGATAACTGAGATAAAAAGCCACCATTAATGCCTACAGCTCAATGCCAAGTGAGCAGCTGGAAAGAAACACTTGATAATGTGCAGGTAGAAGATGGTGAAGGATTTGCACATCTCTTCCTTAGAAGGGCAGAGGCGGGGGAGACCTCATGCGTCATCGGTTCTTAGGCACTGAAGTCATGTTCAGAATTTGATGAACAACATTACAGCCCTCTGTACAGTGGGCCACTCCTGGCTCCTTGTTGCTCTGCAGGAGGAAACATAAACAGCACATATTCCGTGGGCTTAACGACAGAGCTCTGATAAAGGCGGCGGCGGCGGGGGAAGCAGGTTGCAGTCTGCTGGCCCTAGATCTGGTTGTTGTTAAGCTTTGTGCTGTGTCCAGGAGTAATTGGTACCATACGATGGAGGAGATGGAAAGCTCTCCGCTCCCCTGCAGAGCTCGCTCCGCTGCAACCTGGTGGTTCCAGTGCTGATTGGGACCAGCTGCACCTCAGCAGGGCTGGGCTGGTGCTGCCAGAGCCCCATTCTGTTGGGCTGGAGAAATATTGGTTGGGATATTCTCCCGCAGAACTGGTATTGACGTTCAAATTCAACCCAAATGTGAGGTGAGCAGTGGAAATGTAAGTGTGAAGGTGTGGGGCAGCTCTGGTGCTCATGGTGATTTGTGGAGAATCCCCAGTGCGGCGGGATCATGGCTGCGCTGATGGCCGTGCTGACAGCCGATGACGTGTGCTTTGCACCTTGGCTCACGCCGGCCGATCTCCAGATGTTATCTACCTGGTGGTAACAGCTGCCCAACGGGGGTTTGTTATTGCTCTCCTGCAGCAGCCACATGGGAGGACGTGGCCGTGTGGGCTGCGGGTGGGTGGGCCCTGTCCTGACACGGGGCAGCCAGGCCCCTCGCAGTGTGGTGAGCAGCCCTCGGCCCAGCCACAGGCATTGACTGGAGGTGGCTGAGGGATGGAATCACTGAGGTTGGAAAGCCCTCTCAGGCCACCAAGTCCAACCCCAGCCCACCCCACCGTGCCCACTGAGCTGTGTCCCCACGTGCCACATCTCCATGGTTCCTGAACACCTCCAGGGACGGTGACCCCACCGCTCCCTGGGCAGCTGTGCCAGTGCCTGACCGCTCTGTGGAAATCTTTCCCGATACCCAGCCTGGCCCTCCCCTGGGCAACGTGAGACCATCACCTCATCCTATCGCTGTCACCTGGGAGAAGGGACCAACTCCCCACCTCCCCAACCTCCTCTCAGGGGCTGTAGGGAGCGATGGGGTCTCCCTGAGCCCCCTCTGCCCCACACAGACCCCAGCTCCCTCAGTGCTCCCATAGCGCTGTGCTCAGCCCCTCACAGCTCTGTTGCCCTTGGGACATGGGGACACGGATGTCCCCTCAGCACTCAGTGTTCTCTGGATGCTGTGGGCTCTCTGCACTTCAGCCATTGATACAGGCAAAGGGCAGCACAGCTCTGAAGATGGAACAGTCTGATAGGGATGCACCTTCACAGACAACATAGCTTGTTCGTGACCCCAGTAGTGAAGGGAAAGAAGACAGGGAATTTTATACAGTTAAGCAAATCTGTGTGTTCTCAGATGTGGCTTTTGCCACTCAGATTTGCACTGTGCACTGACTGCGTTGCGGGGGCTGCCCAGTGCCCATTAATGTTGTACCTTCTGCATTGCGATGTGTGCCTTACTGCTGGCAAAACCCATTGGACCGCGTTATGGCGTGCATGCAAAGCTCGTAGTGCTCCAAAAAATGGCAATTTCTTGAAGCTGACTGCTTTGACAACTACCCTTTTCTTCTATAAACGTGTTTATAGTTTGCGTCCTTATCTGTAATCCAAACTAAAGGGAAACTGAGGAAACTGAAAACGGTTTAAAACTGAAGTTTAAAATGTCACATCCATTTCTTTCTCTCTGGTTTCACGTTTATGGGTGGGTTTGATTCTAGCTGGGAAGTTTATGAGCATACTTTTACTCCTATTAACAGACTTCATTTAAGAGTAAAGATTACAGCTGTAAACCAAATAATGCCTGAATTGTTCCCTGAAGCAGTGACTCTGTACCTGCTTGGCTACGGTACGGCTCTCCTGGCTCACCGTACCTGTTAGGCTGCAGTAGGCAACCAGCAGCAGCTCCACTGACACATTCTTGTGCTTATGTTCTTTTTCCCCAGGCACAGGCACTTAGTGATGCATGTCACAAACTGCTCTGCACCAGAGCAGTCCCTGAGCAGGGCACTGCCCAGCCTGGCACCTTCCCACCGTGCTGGGCTGAGCTTCCCAAGTTTCCATAAATTCCAATTAGGATCAGATGGGACAGGTTACAAAGTGAAACAGAAGTTGGCACAAACACCCTGCCTCAGATTTGCTTCCTGTGATGAGAAGTATCAGTAGTTTTAAAGTGCAAGACTGGTTCTAGAGTGTGTAAATCTGTAGCTTCAGTGTGGTAGGCGTTATGCCCTCAGGAAATCAGCTGTTTTATTTCCTTCCTCTCCCTTACGTGCTTTGGACCCATTGTTTTAAAGCTGCAGATCCATCTTTGTTGTAGCTTGGCCTTTGCTTTCAGTCATATCAAAGCAACATTCAGAGAGCAGTGGGCTATGGGCGCTGTGCTGGGGATGCTGCAGCAGAGCCTGGAGGTTTTGTTGGTGGGAACCTTGTGTACGTGCTGCCTTATGGGTGTGCTGGGAGCCTCTGCGGGGCTGAAACCATGGCTCAGCTCTGGCACAGCCAAAGCAAGCAGTTCCATTTTTCCCCACAGGGAACTGCAGGGATTCCACAGACTGTCTCCAGCTCCATAGGCTGAGGTTGGATTCTGCTCATGGTCTGTCCCAGCTCAGGGGCACCCCTGCTCACAGCGGGCAGTCAGGCTTCTGGTATGCAGCTGATGTTCACATTCTTTTTATTTCCTTCTAGATTCCGTGAGAAGCTGTGTAGCAAAGCTGTTCTTCAGCTGTCCCCTGAAGGGCCACTACTGCCTGTACAGCAAATCCAGCTTCACCCTGGTCAGCCAGCAGCCTCCACTGTGGATCCACATCATGTTCCTCTTCCGGCAGGTTTGTACAGGACATCAGTGGCACCTCTGTGTTTCTAACACTGTACTTGGAAAAATGTTTTAATGGTTACTCTGCTGAAACGTGCTCCTAACCACAGTGCTGCTCACGTGAGTTTTCGTGACCCCTGAGGCTTCTCAGGTTGCTGGCAGGTTTGTTGTTGAGCTCACTACTATGGGTACATTATAGCAGGTTGAAGTGGTTTTGCAGTTTATAAGGATTTCTATTAAATATAACAAATTCAAGCTGTCTGTAATGATTACAAAGCCTGAAAAGCACAACATGGTGCCAAACCTGATTCAAATAAAACTTGCAGTAAGCCCCTGGTGCCATCCTCCTGCCTTGTGAAGGAACGGGAGAAATGCAGTTAGTTTGTATGGGAGCAGAATCGACCCCAGAGAGGTTAAGTGAGGTTCAGGGGCAGCACTCTCTGGGGTTGTTTTTACTGCAGAATTTTTGACTGAGCAGGATTTGCAGATCAGATCAGTGCAGTTCTCCTACCAGCCCTAAAGCTGTTGTCTTACTTCTAACACCACTTCCAAACACGGCCCATTGCTTGGGCATATATGGTGCTGGCTAATAGGTGACAAATCGTATGAAACTGTAAAAGAATGCCTTCCATTCACAGTTCAAGTTGAAGCAGAAGGTCTTTATTTTACAATAATTAGGTTCATTTTTTTAACCCATGTAGAGCTGACCATTGCCGTTCGCCCCACCCTACTGCAACCTTAGAAATACAAAGGATTTATCTGAAATGTAAAACATACGTGGTGAGTTGTGTTGTGAAGTTAACAGGTCAGATCACTCCTCCCTCTGTTCCTAGAAATAAATACAGAAAGTGCTTTTTAAAAATCTACTGTGGTTCTGGCTCATGGGCAATGGAAAACAGGAAGGAGAGGTCAGAGAGAAGGAATCAGGCAAGGGCAGCAGCAGAATCAGGAATGAGAAGGCAGTATGGAAGGGGAAAGTAAAGGGAGTGAACGACTGTAAATGAAAACCTGAAGGAAGAGGTTGAACAGAGCCTAGAGAGATTAAGTGGGTTATGTTACGAGTGTAACGTTTTGTTCTTGATGAGGACAAGGGAAACAGATGTTAAGAAACAGGGGCAGAAGCACTACAAAACCTCTCCTCGCAGCCCTTCCCAGGGCACTCTGTATTCAGCACTGCCCTCTCATGCTGCCCCAAAGCTCCCAGCCACCATCCCTACCAAGCCCTCTGCAAACATCTCCTGAATGCAGTGCTCCATCCGCTCCCTCCTGCAGCCCGGTGGCACGCGGAGCGCTCGAACCCACGGTGGCTTGGGGTGCTCAGTGCCAGCTCCTCCATGCTGCTCTTTTGTTCACAGCCCCAAAGCTCATATGTGCTGGGTGCAGAACTATTATTAAATCACATACAGCACGCTGAGCTCAGCCCTGGGAAAATGTTACTTAAGTCTGTGAAATTGCACAAGAGATAAATTTGACATAGGATATATTTATAGTGTGTTAATAATGAGATAAATGAAAGACTGGTGATAAAAACATAGCTTCCAGCAGACTTGTCAGAGATTTGCAGACGACTAGTAAGCAATTTCTGCAGATTTCCATGCGAGTCACTGTATTTTTTTTTTTTTTACATTTTTTGCCAGTCACACTATGTTCTGTTGGACTCTGCAACAGGAGAAGCAAGAAATATTTTTTCTCTCAGGTCTCCAGGACAGATCTTTAATTTCAAGGCTCTGCTTTTTATTTCATTTCATAAATGTTAATGAGTGGTTGTATCGTGTTTCAGAACCCTCAGATGGAAGTTGTGAAACTGCAAATTATTCTGTTTTCTCAGCTGAGCAGCTCTTGGCCAGTGGGAAGAGTGGCACATTCCAGTGCAGAGCTGAGCATAATTGTTGTACAGAACACTAATTATTAACAAAAGGAAGAAAATCAGAAAAAGGGGTGAGCAGAGCTGTTATCCAATGGAGGAGGTGCTCCATTTCCCAGATCCGTTCATTAAAATCACCCCATGCTGCCGTAGGACTTTGGGTTGAATTTCCCTCATCAGTGTGCAGTGTCACACCGTGCGTGAGCCCCTTGCCTGCCCCTTCCCAACAGCCCTTCAGAAACTTGCCAGCCCGAGCTAATTGGGCTGCAGTCTCCTCATGCCAGGTGGCAGCCTCAAGCTGTTTGTTTCTCAGCTTTAATTTGGGCAGAGCGATCCAGCTGGGTCTGACAGCAGAGCTGCTAAAATCTGCATTGCCCCAGCCATGCTAAACCCTGCTTTGCTCAGTAACTCCAGTGTCGGTGTGCCTGGAGGCAGGAGCTTTGCTCCTGTGCCTTGCTCAGGCTTTGCTCCTCAGCACGTGGAGCTCATGCAGAGCACAGGGGCCCTGGAGTGGCAGAAGGGGCAGCGATGGGGTGGGCGACCTGGGGAGGTTACATGGGGTAAAATTGGGCTGGGTCTTACCCAAGGGTGTCTGCATGAGCCTGATGCCAGAGGGTGGAGCTGGAATTGGCAGTTTTCAGTTCAGAAAGAGAACAAGGAGCATCTATCCATCCAGGAAACCTACGTTAAAAGGATTTTGCACATATTGTGAAATCACACATTAGAAATACGGAACATCGGATTTGCTTGTGCACTCTTAACTTGGCTCCTGCATCCAAATGCATTTTTTATTTACAAGATCATGGAGTAGATATAGTAGAGGAATAATGCTAAGCTCTCAGAACTGCTCTTTTAACATTGGCTTTGTGTGCAGTTTTTACAGTGAAGAACTTAACGTTGAAATATTAGAATAATTCAAGGCAACACCAGGTTGTATCCCAGTCCTCTGGCTTTGAAGGTAACAGCACTCAACCTAATGGGTTTCATCTTGTGCCATTTCACCTTAGAAACACACATCTATAGAAGTTGACCTTGCATTTGAATAGACTAGCACCTGCATATAACCATGGCATGCAGATTGCTGTGTGTAGTGATAGCTGATATACAACAAGCCAAGGAGCTTAAGACACATAATGCACAACAAAAAAGCCCCAGAAGCAAATGAAGTATGTGGGCATTTATCTATCTGATCATATGCATGTTGATCCATCACAGCTCCTTACAGAGAAATGAATAATTGCTGGTTGGTTGCATGGCTGTCAGAGGATGAAAGGGGAACAAGATGCTCTTTGTCAATGGCTGAGTAAAAAATGGCTAAAATGCTGTTTCCAACATTTCTTTTTCAGAGCCTGTTTGCAGAACCTTTGTCAATACAGAGTAATTCTGTGCAAGTCCTCAAGGCCCTATGGGAGAAGACACAGCTCAAAGGGACACACAGTTTTGAAACTGCCATGATCCAGTCTACGTTTCCACACCAAAAGGTAAGCGGTCTTTTCCTCTGGAAAAAAAAAAAAAAAAAAAGCTTTTAAAACAGCCGTAGCAAGTTTTTGCTGTGCTCTAATTGTGAAAAACAATACCCTTTTTCTTCCCTTTCCTTCTCCCTCTCGCATCCATCTAAAGTTCTGCAAATTAGGAAGTCCTTAGAAATCAGGATTTAGGCCATCCCTGTTGTGAGCAATAGCAAATGCTTCTACCTACTGGGTTACCTGAAAATTGATGAACACACAAACTATTCTTTTGGTGCAACATCTCCCCACGAGCAATAACTGTGTTGGCCAGAAGGCCGTGCTCAGGGGCTGGCCAGTTGGCTCCAGCACCTTCTGAGCCAGACTCACTAACGTGCCAAGTCTTCTGCTGGGTGACCATATGGCAACCCACAGTGCGTGCCTCTGAGCATCCTTTTTCAGGAAGCACTCAGCTTGTGGGGAGGCTGGGAGATGCTCACCAGCCAGTCTATCTTCAGCCTCTGCAGAGGGTCTGCAGTGTTATTTTGTTCTCTGCTTTGAAAGGTCTCCAGGCTCGTTCTCCAGCCCCTCCTACATGCTTCATGTGAATTGTTCCCAAAGTGATGAAAACTAGCGATGCTACATATGGATTTTTTCCTGCTCACAGTTTTCAACTCCAGATTCAAATTAGCTGCCATTGTGGGCTGTTTGGCAGCCACTTGGAAATTCACCTAGTTAAACACAGACTCGGGTTTTATGAGAACGATCATTTGCACATGCACCATTAGTTACCCCCATCAGTTTAAAAGATTACACTTTCAAAGCTGTTTACTGTCTCCAGGATTTCAGGGAATGCTATTTCAAAGCTATTAATCAGGCTTCTTGGAAAAGAACACTATACAGTTGTAAAACAAATATCTGTTTATTCCTGAACATCTCCATCCAGTGAAATGGGATGAAATGAATTGTCAAACATGATTCTAAAATACTCTCTCTGAGGATATTTGAGGCATAAAAATGTCTGACTGAATAAGATTAATTTACAAAAGTTATGGATGATTTGAAAACAGGAGTTTTCTTGGAAACACCTTCTGAACCTCCAAGATAGCATTGCATAGAAGTGGGAACTGCCACTGGGCGGTGTGAGAGGAGAGGGGTCCCCATGTCCAAGACCCAGTTTATGGCCAGTTTGACTTAGACACAGTGGAGCTCACGCTAAGTCTTTTAGCTGCTTCTGAAATCCTAGCCAGAGTCATCCAAAGGCATTAGAAACATCTTTCTGTTCTGTAGTGGCTTAACTCGGGTCCATGCCAAAAGCCAGTAGTCGCGTTGGAGCTGGTGGGGTGCAAAGAGTTTGGAGTGAATAAAGAGCTTAGCAAAGAGCGTGCTTTCATGGGTAGGATTAGATGTAGTGCATCACGTACTCAGATTCTGCAAAATACATCCAACACCCTCGAAACGTGATTAGTCTCCAGCACATTGGTTGCATAATCCCACTACTGTTCAGATAGGCATTTGGCCTATTTGGGGAACTTCCATCACTGCATGACAGGAAGAGCATCTCCGAGTTCCCAAAATAGTGGAGCTGGAAAAGGAGATAATGATCTTCACTGATTTAATGAATTAGGCATGGAATAGAAGTTTGGAAGCTCCGGAAGCCGTAGATCACAGAAAGTCCTTCGCAGGCTGAGGACCGTCAGGCAGATGTAGTACATCTGAGATACCAAAAGACTTTAAAATTCAGAATTGCTCTCCACAGCATGCTGCTGCATTTACTTCCTCAGATTTTATTTTGCATATAACACAGAATCTGAATTTGGTTTTAGTGAAATTCCTGTTCAGCATAATGAGAAAAGTTCCATGGAGTTCTCTGGGAGCACGACCTGGGCCTGCTGTAAGTGGATTTCTTCTAGCTTTTACATCCCAAAAAACGTAGCTGGAGCACTCCTGGCATGACCCACTCATCACCTTGCCTGGCAGACTAAGCTCCCACAGAAACCTGAAATTTTAGTTTCAGAAGATCTTCCTTTATCCAATAGGACTTCAAATACAGCGAATGGTTTGACAAAATTATTGCTGCTGTTTCTGCTCTTCCTCTTCCAGAATTGCAGAAAGCAAAATTCTGGCCGTGTGGTTGTTTCAGTAAACACGGCAGTTTTCCTCTAAAACGTTTCGAAATCTCTTGAAATCTCCTGATTTCAAAACCTGATGTTTGGAATCCACTGCAGTATGAACGTCCTGTGTGATATGCAAGTTTTGTGCCTGGTGTTACAGTAACATCCCAGTGGCTGTACTGGAATCGAGGAACTTGGGTGATGAGGAAGCACGTGGGGGAAAGCTCTGGGGCCAGCAGGAAGCCCAGCAACACCAATGCTGCAGCCACTGCTCTGCCATAAATGAACTCAGACTTTTTTTTGATACGTATTCTACAGAATGTTGCAAACCAGGAGAGAAATCTCTTACATCAGTGATTTATTCTGAAGCAAATTCTGATAAATATTTTCAGATTTACGTCACTGCCGGATCTCTGAATTTGCCCGATCTGTGTGCACGGAATTGCAGTGAATACCTAGCTAACCCCGTATCACTGGACAGTGGGTCATGCCACAAAAAATATTTATTGAACGCAGCTTAAAATGTGCCAGGAGTAAAGTATTTCCAGATGTACATCCTCCCAGATTTCTGTTCAGTTGCTCCGTGGTTCTTTATCAAAGTACACGCAGCCACGTGATACAAGCTGTGCTGGCGTGGAGCTCTCTGCAGAACGCTTTGTGTTGACTCATGCTGTGTCAGAGGAGTGACACGGTGGCTATTTTACAAGCCCTGTGCGATTCCCTAAGAGAGCCTTTTGTTGAGCAGCCTTGCAAGAGTGTAATTAACATTTTTAAGCCATTGTTAGCTCTGTTCTTCCCTGCTCTTTGTTTGCTGTCTCAGTTTACGCAGCAGAAAGAAGTGCTGCGTTTTCACAATGGAGTCTTGGAACTTTTCAAGATGATGTAGGGGAGGATGAGATAAATCTCTCCTCTCCAATTAGGCCTTTTCCCTGTGCTCCCTCTCCTAAAATAAGTGTCTTGTTTCGACGTACTAACAGTGCAGAGTGGAAATGGATGACTGCTGCATTGATATTTCGCAGATATTTGCCTCTTTTATGTGGCTCATTGCAGACACTAAGAGATTTTTCACAGGATGGAGAAGGTCCTGGGCTTTTTGCTCAGCTCGATCCACGTCCTCCTAACGCCCTGCACAGACCTGCTGAGAGCAGTGCCACCGGTGTTTTGTCTGCCCCACGTCCTCCTAGATGGGAGGGAGGAATACAGGAAGGGGCCACAGAGCTCTCCTGTTGCACAGCGCAGCAGCCAGCCAGATTCCTTGGATGCATACAATTCCTCTTTGGGGGACAATAAGAACTTCAGCAACGCGTGAAGAGCAAAGGAACCAAGTTTTACTGCCGATGCGCGGCGCCCTGGGGCAGGGCAAGCAGGCCTTGCCTTGACAGATCTCGTGTCAGACACTCTCCTTGGGGCTTTATTTAAAGTCACCGTGTTCAGATATGTCAGAAGTGCAGAGCTGGGGCAGTTCAGGCCTTACCCATCTTTCTGTGAGCACTGCAACCCCCGGCCAAGCTTGGGATGGGCCTGGGGCTGCTGCCCTGCGCACCCCGTCACAACCCAAGCGAGAGGCCCATTTCTCTGTGTGTTCCTAAAAGAAAGGAAATAAACCCGTGTTTGTCCAGAGCTCTGTGCAGCTTGGGTGATGTTAGTCATGCTCCCGTGCCTGCCAGCCATCTTTAAGAGCCTAAAACCCATCCAAAGTTTGGCCTTAGGCCTGCAGGGGTGCTGGGGAGAGATCTCATGATGCCCCATATCCCCAGGGCAGGGAAATACTCCTGGGTGTTTCGGTTCTTGGCGAAATAGCAGTGTCCTGACCTCTTCCTGGGTTTAGAGACTGGGGAGGAGAGCAGCCCTGCTGCCAGGTCTGAGCCACAGGCTCCTGCTCCCTCATTTTCTAAGGATTTTGAGATGGAAAAGGCCTGAATCAGACAATTCTGCCCCTTGTATGGCCTTGCTCAGTGAGTTGAACTCGTGTCCCTGGCAGCAGAGGGTATTTTTCCTATTTACTGCGTAAATTCCTGTTTTCTTTGGGCTGCTGTGTGCAGTGCTGCAGACCTGTGATGGCCCCGAGTAAATAAATAGGAGTGTTTTCTGAGCCGCCTTGGCGATTCCTTTTGCTCAGTGAGAAACCTGGTGGTTGTTAGTTAACGTCGTTTGTTTAAACGTCAGATCTCAATCTGTTCAAAAATGAAGTAGTGGGGCTTAAATTACAGCAAATTATACAGTGCATTAATTGCCTCAGAAAGAGCATCTCCTGGCTTTTCAGGTGGAGTTTTGCACCTAACCCTAACCCTAAAACCTGCAGGGTTTTCATCAAGCCAGACATTGCATTGACTTTGCAGATGCTCAGTCCTCACTTTCCTGGCTGTTCTCAGGGGAAGAACAGCATCACATTTACCTGGATGTGTTTTGTGCAGGAGAAATCCATCCTGTTGTTGCTGCATTTTTGGAAACATTCATATCAATGTTTTTAAACATTCTTGTTAGTGCTTCTTGCAGGGAGCTGGGTTCAGAACTTCTTTCTTTGTGGATAACAACAAAAAAAAGGGAACAGAAAAAGAAAAGATCAGCCACTCTCGGGGATACGAGGTGGTTCACTGTGTAAGTGGGTTTGGTTTCTCTCTTTATTGGCCTAGGATCTGGACCACGTGCAGATGCACCTGGAAGAAGTGAGGTTCTTTGATTTATTCGGCTACAGCGAGGAAGCAGGAGCCTGGCAGTGCTTCATGTGCAATAACCCCGAGAAGGCGACAGGTAAGAGCTCTGCGAGCAGCGGGGCAGGATGCATGGCTCTGTGACCCTGCACTGTGCAGGAGCACTGCTGGTGGCAGAGCTTATGGAAAAAGTAAAGGTAACTTCCCAGCATCGCACAGACACTGTCTACTTTCATTGGAAATCTCCATGAAACTCCTCTTGTCTCAGCGTTTCTGGTGAGATAGAGTCAAACACAAACCTTATTTGGTGAACACTTAGAGGGAGGCAATCCAAAATGAATGTAAACCCATAAATCTGCGTGGCTGCTAGTGCCTGGGGAGTGGGAGGGAACTGCACCCATCCTGCAGCAGCCAGATAAAGGAGCTGCGTCTGCTGGACCACGTCCCAGGTCTGCTGGAGACCGCCCAGGTGCCACACATTGGGGACATTGGCACTGACACTGCACCCAACCCACGTCTCCTTGTCAGGGCATCCCAGGGAGTGGTGGCCAGGATTTCCACTGAATTACTTCCTTTCACTTAGCTGTGTCTGTAGTGCATATCTTAAGAACAAGGCAACGCTTAAGAACAGCCATAATGCTTCAACTGTGTTAGAAAACAGGGTGAGGGGAAACAACTTCATCCCAGGTAAAAGATTCTGATGAGGGATGGCCTTTTCCTTAGATGCCACAATCTGATAGCATGCACAATTCTGGCCAAGAATTTTGAATACTTGGCCAAGCCTTTGAACAATTTGCTGTTTCAGCTATTTATTTTAACAGCTGGCATCTCTGTATTTGATCAACCCTGAATTTATTAAGTCTCATAAGGGTGGCACAGCCCGTGCTGCTGGCCGGGCTGCCCATAGGAGAAGTCATGCTTTGAGCTGAAATTTTATCTCAGTGCAGTGGCCTTGCTGTGCTTTGTCCATCACATCGGTGTTAGACGTGTGTCAAGCTACAAGGAAAATGAACCCATCTTGCTTAAAATGTCAAAGCTTAATAAAATAGCTTTGTTTTGAATTTTCAGACATTTAATGTGTTTTAAAAAAAAAAAAAAAAGTATTGTATTTACCCTTTCTTTTGGAGCCAGGACTGCAAAGTAGCATGAGATGCCTTTGGGGATGGTCAGGAACAGGAGGAAGTGAGCACAGAATATTTTTGGAATGTGACTCTCAGTTCTTTTTATAAGCAAATTCTGTCTTTGTCTCAGTTTAAAAAAAATAAAAATAAAAATGCTAGGGTCACTGAATTTCATAGCTTGCTTCTCAGTTCTAAACACCTTTAGAAGTCCAAGAAAATGAACTACTTAGTGGGTAATACAGCTCAGATGCATGAAAGGAAGGAAGGTAGTGTTTAATAGGATGAAAATCTGCAGGTAAATGGCAAATTCCTAATATTGGTGATGCAGAGCTATGGGAAAAGTCACGTGAGAGTGGGAGACACTCGAGGGTCTTTGGGGACTTATGAGATGTGGCAGAAAAAAGAGGGTTCAGAGGTCTCCTGAAGCGGGTAAGAAATGTAAAGGCTGTAAAACATCTTTTATCCTCCTTCCACAGTGGGACAGACCCTTTTGAAATTCCAAGTACTTTTGAAAGACAAGAAAGTCATTTCTCCCTCTCAGCAATGCTGTTTAGCAACCCAGTTCTTAAAGAAGGAATTCAGAGGCAAATTCTTTTTCTATTATTTTCTTTTGTTTTCTGTCAATGTTGGGTTTTGCTACATTTTTTGGATACCGTGTTGCAAGAAGCCATTTATCCTGGGGACTTAGGGAAGGATTATGCCTTAAAGCCTGGCTCTTGCCCCGGGATGCCAGCTCCGTGATGCTTGCTGCAGATGCAGCGTGGAGGCTGAGCTAGCGAGGCGAGAGGCAGCTGCCGTGCTTAAGCAACGTGGTGGACGTACCCAAAGTGGCAATTAGCACAGAGAAAGTTTGACTATTTCACATGCATTCTTCTCACTTTAAAGCATTACTTAGACGACCACACTCTTCCAGAAGTGCTGTTAAATCATCCTGAATTGTTTTTTCCTGCTGCCCCTGAGCCAAGTGGGGAGAGAGCATTCCTACAAGCCCTACTCATCTGCCCACATACACGTACGTGCCCTGGCTGTGTAGCTGGTCCCAGAGCCAGGAAAACGAAACTGCACTATTTTTTTATTTTTTATTTTTAAACAATAACCATTCAAGCGTGGATATGAGGCATCTGAAATTTTAGTAAGTACTGTGTGCCTCTTGTTAGGAAAAGCTGGCTTTTAAGAGGCTCATTTCAACATAACCTTCTGTATTGACAGTTGGCTCACAAGCTCCTGCACACAAAAAATTCAGTAAAACCACTTGATAGCCTGCGAGGGAATTGCAGTGCATTCCAGATTCTGGAAGCTTACAAAGAAATTGCAGTAATCCCTGTGGGCTGCAGAAGAGACATTGTGCCCATGGGCAACGATTCGGGTAGAACGGAGGGGTTTTTATGAATTCCTCCTTAAAAAAGCAATTCACTCAGAATAGCCTACACCATGTTAACTGCTGAATACATTTATCTTTTGCTAGCAGTGGTGATTATCCAGTGAACTGAAATATCCCAGCTATAGTGCTTGCTTGAGAATTATAAAAAGTGGCATTCAGCGATGTGTCCTTTCCAGGTTTTCAACAAAACCAAACGTGATGATTAATGGAGAGAGTCCGTATTCCCGTAGGTTAATTGCCTTTATCTTCTTCTGCTTCCCACCCACACATTCTGTTCTTTCAAGTTAAGAGAGCTTATTATCATTGAGATCACTCACGACGGGGCCGAATTTTTGTGGATGGTTTTGTTTCACCAAATGGAAGATTTAGTGCTTTGTTTTTTTTCTTGAGTTCATCTTGGAAGAGTTTCAGGTTTTTTTTTAATTTGTTTTGTTTTTGTTTACTTTTATTCAGCACCCCAATTACTTAAAGTTTGATGCATTGTAATTCTGCAAAGAAAACAAGATACAATTAATGGAAAATCGTTCCAGCTTGGGTCATTGTGGACACTTACATCAGTGGGTATTCAGGGTTGAACAGATTTTGGAGTTAGTCTCTCTGCACTGAGAGGCTTTAAGAAGCCATGGATATTCTAGTAAAGAACTATTCATTTTTAGGTTGGGTCGTATTTTTAGCCTTATTGGGTGTTCTTCAGAAAAAAATGTAACAAAAAATGTATAGTGGATATAACACTTTAAATCCTGCAACTCCTTTTTTCAAGCTAAAGATCTCATGATACGTCAATGAACCACCACACAGTGACCTCAAAGCCAGAGGAGACTGTGATCACCCAGTCTGTCCT
This sequence comes from Penelope pileata, assembly GCA_013396635.1. Classification (NCBI taxonomy): domain Eukaryota; kingdom Metazoa; phylum Chordata; class Aves; order Galliformes; family Cracidae; genus Penelope; species Penelope pileata. Next base: position 25,050 of record WBMW01004563.1, on the reverse strand, counting down.
TCTATAAAACAACAGCCAAAGAATCTAGTCCAATACTGCTCATATCAAAGAAATCTTTTCTCTTTGATCTGCATCATGTTAGCATATTTTTCTAAAGATGCCTAAATCTGTTTTTTAAAAGTAAGTGAAAGGAGAATCCACGAGTGGTTGCTTAGGTGAATTAACCTCCTGTTAAAATGTGGGCTTACTTCTGGTCTGTTTCTAAGCTCTGGATCAAATTATGCTCTATTCTGTTATGAGGAAAATCACTCTGTGGACTTTATCATGTCACATCTTGATCCTTGCTTGGGAAATTAAAGAGAAAACCTCTCATTAGTTTCCCTTGATATGAATAATCATATGAAAGATCAGTCTTAAATCATTCCTGCATCACTTCTCTGAAGCCCTCTTAGTTTGTCTGGAGGTGAACAAATTAAAACTAGACACAATATTCCAGTAACTAATATGTGCATAAGGATTGTGCACATACCAGTTTGCAGTTGATTGCATTTTTCAAATTCTTCTAGCTGTATTAATAACGCAGGCATACAACCATGCTCTGTGTGCTGAGCAATGGGGTCACCAGCAACTGAATTTGGCTCAGGCAATAGCTCAGAGTAAATCTCTGCCTTTCTGAGGCAGTCTGGATTTACTCCTGATGCTCCTTGCCAAGAGAACCCCATGCCTTAGCTCCTGCTTTGCACACACCGTGCATCCAGTGCCACAGGCTGCCCACCCCTGCAGGAGGTCACCAGGAGGCATGCACTGGGACAAGGGAAATCCAGACTGGCTACAAGCAGAAACTTTCCCACTGTGGGGATGATCAAGCACTGGAACAGCTTGCCTGGAGAGGTTGTTGAGATTCTCGTGTCCCAGATCAATAAATCCATGGGCAACCTAGCCTGACCCCGGGGCTGACCTTGCTCTGAGCAGGAAGTGGGATGAGAGACCCCTTGAGCTCCCTTCCAGCTGAATTATTCTGTCACTCTGTGAAGCTAACCGCAATCAAAATAAGCAAAAGGACTTAGAAAAATATTGGAAAAGAGCTTCATTCTTATCTTCCATGAATCTTTTTCTCCTAATCAGACCCTCAGACATACTGGCATCTGCTTCGTTATGACGACTTTGGAAGCTGACATCAGAATTCCCCACGGACTCCTTTGTGGATGCAGACTGGAACTGCTCTGTTATCATTGGTTCCAGGCACCAAGTGCTTAAAGGCAGACCAGCATCTCTTCAGTAAATCCTGTTTGGGAAAGACTTTGGCCATAAAAATCCAGTTCAGGCCAAAATTGCACATTAACTTCCTTTCCCATGTTGCTTTCCTGACCACCAACCATCTCAGTATCTGCCGGTGCACAAACTCTTTGTGCCTTAAAGCTTCTGAGTTTGGCTTAAAACACGTTCATCGTGCACTGCAATTGGTGTCGATGGGACCAGAAGCCAGGTAGATGCACAAGACCTAACCACTGAGCAAGTGTCGTTCCATATCAGGTCTTTCCTTTGCTCTGTCTAGATGTTTATACATTTGACACCAAGGTCTGAAAGTTACCAAGCACATAATGAATTCTTTATAGGTATCATGTAGAAGTTCCTTTTTGTCTTATCTTTGTTTTTTTTTTAATTAAACTGAAGTTCTTTGTTCCATGCCTGCTCTGGGAAAGCTTGCTGCTCCTGCTGCTGCTGTGGGCTGCTCACATTCAGGGCTTTTTGCTCCGTCTCTCACTGCATGGCCTTCGTCACAGCAGTTCTGGCACTTCGTCCTGGGAGACGATGTGGAGCCATGCCCTGTGATTATCACCCACACGCTGCCGGGATGGTATTTCCTGATGCCAAAGTGCATGTTCTCATGGTGATGAAACACTCCACCACGAGAACACACATGAATGGCGAACAGTGGGGGTGATGGAGGCATTAGCCTGTGTATCATGAAATTAGAAGTTTGTGCATGCACAATAAGCAAACCATCCTTCACCTGCCGTTGAGTGGGGAGGTTCCTTTTGGCAAAAGCGTTCATTTCCTTGGTCTGGTTTCCAGAATTTTCACATAAACTGAATATTTATCTCAAATCTGCCCCCCAGCCCAACCATGCTTCTCCGGAAGGCTGAGCACACAAGATAGCCCATGGGGGATGTCTCTTAAACAAGGGAAAACAAGCATCTGTAGTAGTTTTGAAAACACTATTTAACACAACTGAAAAGCCCTTGTTAAGGGGCAGGTTATAGATGCGGCTCCATCCCGCTGCAGAGCAAGCAGTGAAACTGGTGCAGCCCCAGCCAGCTTCCTGCTGCTCTGCATTGACAGAAGCGAGGCAGGGAGAAAACAAGGCTCTGTTTTACTCTGTCCTGTGTCAGGCTGGGTGTTGTGATGCACTGGTGCCGGCATGAAAATCTGCAGAAGAGAGCGGCCACGTCGAGCACAGGGTGCGTTGGGCTGTGAGGAGCACAGCACGGCCTCTCTTTATCACAGAAATCACGGGCACGGTTCCCTATCATGGCTGAAACTTGGCCACCCCCATTTTCATTCAGTGTATCTCCTTCCAGAGACAGAAATATTTACGGCCTTTCATGAGGAAATTGAAGTAGTACGCGCTGAAGACCCCCAAAGCGTGCGTTTCTGCCAATATAAACAACGCTGGGGGAAAAGCCACATTCTTTATCTCAACGTGACGCATTGCATTTGCATTGCTTCCCACTACCAGAGGGGAGGCACTGGGGGAGCTGCGTGCCCCAGAGCCGTGCAGGGTTCAGTCCCTGGCTGCAGCCCTTCCAAGTGCCAATGGCGTGGCCTTAGGTGGCGGCCCCGGCCACCGCGTCACCTTGTGTCCTCCTCACTGCAGCCTTCTGCGGGCTGGGCTGTACAGGCCCTGCTCAGCTGATGGCAAGGAAAAGCTGAGTGGCTAAAGCTGGGTGCAGAGATGTGCGAGCACGGGCAGCCAGCGGATAGCGAGCGATCGGACAGCGGCTGGGAAGGGCTCCAAGCCAAACATCGCATCAAAACCCAGCCATCCCCAGACTGCTCCTCAGCCCATCCGATCCATCCTGCCCCTTCTATCAGTGTAAAAATAGAAGAGAAAGGGGGGAAAAAAACAACAACAGCGTTCAATTTAAAATTGATTGCTCCATACGCAAAAGCAGTGGCTTGAGGTTGCTCCATGGCATGTTTTAAAGCCCAGGGTGATCGCCTTGGGCTTCCTCATGCTGGGAGATTCCTTCCTCCATGCAAGGTTTGGGAATGCTGCTCTGCTTCCCAAAGCCTCGTATGTTTCTGTCCAAGGCTGTGCCTGTGGAAATGGATCATGGGGGTGGAGGTGGCCCCGTCTTTGTGAACACACAGTCGGCGAATGTGGGCTTGGAGTTCTCAGAGTAGTTCCAAATCTAGCAGTATTTCTGCAACGAGGGAAATCAGGGTTTTATTTCCCTTTCTAAAGGCTTTATTTGGTCTTTATTTGCAAGGGAATCGGCTGGAGAGAAAGCTGTGGTGGCAGACAGCAGCCTTTTTTCTATGGCAGATTGCAGTCACTGCTCAGAGCGCTGCAGAAGACGGATGGCGATGGGGCTGAGCGTGCCCCACTGCAGCCGCTGGGAGCCACTCTGTGCACTGCACATCCTTAACCCCATTGGTGCTGTTTGTAGGCAGCGTGCTGCAGTGTGGCCGCTGGGGGCAGAAGCTTTTCTGTCTCACCCTCTCCTCCTCATCACTGACCCGAGCAGGGTTACCCCTTCCCTGGTTCAGCCCATGCTCCACGTGGATGGCATTTACCCACGTGTTGCACAAGTGCTGTTCCAGCTGTTGCCACCCAGGGAACCAGAGAAGCAGTGGTCTTGGTTGAGGATGCACTAATAGGTTGAGTAAATTTTGCTGCAAAATGGTAAAAATGTACAGCTGGAAGCACTGGAGGGCACCGAGCAGGGAGCGGATCTGTGAGGTAATCTGTCCATAGCACAGCAGAGCAGGAGTGGAGCTCTGTGCTGGACTCTGCAGTGTGTCATGAAGCCTCAGAGACAACACAAACGCTGGCTTCTAATTGCACAAAGCTATAAACTATTATTGCAGGGCTGAGGAGCAACTGGGAGGCATGATGCTGGGGATAGGTATGCCATGAATAAGGGAAGAACGGGAGAAGAGGCAGACAGAGCAGTCTGCACCCTCTGCTCCAGCTGTCAGGCCTCCCAGGCAAGGTGGGAGGCAGGGCTGGGCGCTGGGGCTGGGAGGGATGCAGGCTGCGAGCTGGCACAGCCCTGCTGCTGCAATGCCCTCCTGCAAGAGGGGAGAAATGACCCCTGCTCTGTGCTCCCTCCCCAGTGGTGAACCAGGACGGGCAGCCCCTGATGGAGGGCAAGCTGAAGGAGAAGCAGGTCCGCTGGAAGTTCATCAAAAGGTGGAAAACTCGCTACTTCACTCTGGCTGGCAACCAGCTGCTTTTTCGGAAAGGAAAATCCGTAAGTACGGAGAGCACTGGTTCGACTCCTTGGTTTCCCTCCTCCACAGCGCCGTGCCCCAGAGGTTTCCCTGCACAGCTTTATCCATGGGCCCCATGCACCATGCAGCTGCCCTCAGCCAAGTGCTTGCTCCCGGGGCTTGTCCATGCCTGGCTCTCTGGAGCTTCGAGATTTCGGTGGTGCTGGGGGCCAGGCTGATGGCAGGGCAGCCAGGTGTTCCGTGAGACAGAACAGAGCATCCCACCCAAGGCTACGAAGAAAACAACTGTCCCAGCTGGAACCAGGACACCCCTGCATCACGAGTCCGTCTGTTACCGATGGGATTACAATGGGCCAAATCCAGCTGCCAGCCCCATCATTCTTTATTTCGTTGCATAACCGCAGTCCTAACAAGCTCTGCCTAGATAAATATATTTTTCCTCTTGGAGAGCATTCCCATCGTGGTGGTGTTTGGGAGGGAAGCACAGGTTTGTTTAAAGCACAGCGATGCCAAAGGGCTCTTCTCCCAAAGGAGCCACGTCCTGTCCTTCACTCCTACCCTCACCTCAGGTCAGGGCAACTCTGCCGAAATTTCTGTGAAATTGTTTGGAATTTACACCGGTCTGACTCAGAGACAAGTTTGTTCCTGGGCATGGGTCAGCAGGTAATTGCATCCAGTCCTCATCAGCTATTAGTGCCAGGTATCAGAAACTGGCTTTCTTCAGCTGTTCACAATGGGAGTTATCAAACAAAACAGCCCTTTTTTTTGTGTTGCAATAGCACTCTCTGAGATAATCCAAAAATAGCAGCATCTTCCAGTTACAGCCAAGCCTTAATATTTGTGGTCAATAATCTTTTTTATTACAGAGACCTAGCAAAGCTCCATAAGCCTCTGAAATGGCTTCCTGAGCCCCTTCCTCCAGGAGCTGCAGCAGGGAGGGACCCAGCCTGGGAGGACCACGTGGCTGTGGTGGGACAGCGCGTCCCTTCCGAGAGCAAGTGCCTCCCAGAACAGCCTTTCCTCTACTTCCCAGTGACTTTTTCTGATGCTTTGGTTGGGGTTTTGAAGGCATCTCAACCCACACAGCCTCAGCTCAGTACTGGCTGAGGTTAACTTCTTGAAGTGTCAGAGGAATTGTCACTTTTCTAGCAAGCTGACTGGCTTAAAGAAGCGCATTTAATGGAACGGATTTAATGAGCTCTGCAAACAAGCCAGGCAACAGCCACACCAGAACGCCCCGATTCCTCCTGGGACGTGGTCAGCACGTAGCCATGGCCGCATGGACCTTGCATTCCCAGTGCTCTGCTGGTTCATGCAAGGAGTGCTTAGCGTTTCGCCGCCGGATGAAGCTGGCAGATTAGATTGTCAAGCAGCAGATTTTGCTCAATGGCAGAATTCATATAGGTTAGCTTCCCCCCTTTTTTTTTTTTAACTGGCAAACGCCAAGTTCTGTGTTTTTTCTCAAGCTGAACACAAGTATCTGGTTCCTCTAGGAGCAGGCTGGCATCCAGCCCTGGGGACAGCGGTGCCTGAGCAATCAGTCCTTCAAGTTGCTGCGTTATATCCTGTTACTGCTACGTGTTTTGCTTAAATTAGAGAGTGGAGGCATTAACCATTGCTGGGGCTGCAGCCTGGGGGCCCCTGAGCCCCACAGCTTGCACTGCTGGGGCTGGCTGCCCCAGAGGGGTTTGTCTGGGCTGGGCTCTTGCTCCAGCCCTGCATCTTGTGGGGAGAAGCAGGTTTGCTCTCAGAGCTATGAAATCTGGTCAGTGTCAGACCACGAGCAGGCAAGGGAATGCTGGTGTGGGGCAGAGAGCAGCAGGAAGGTGCCAGCAGCAGCAGGGAGGCTGCAGGATGCACCCGTAGTGCTGCAGCCACGAGCACTGGTGCACCCACATGGCTTGGGGTGCTGCTGGTAAATAGGAGAGGTTCTGCCCAGCCCCATCTGGTGCTCAGCACAGGGCTGGAGTGGTGTGGGGCTTGCCTGGCTGCCTGGGACAGCTCTGCCCCATCGTCTCCAGCAGTGCCGAGCGGGGACGGGTGTGTGGGGGTGCTGGGACTGTCCCGCTGCCCTCCTGGAAAGCCAAACCAGCACAGAGGAGGCATTGTGGGGCAGCCAGCTGGCTGTGCTGAGCTTCCCAGTCCCACTGCGAGCCTCCCCTTCGCAGAAGCAACCGTGTGGACGCTGTCTGCTCTGAGCAAACAGCTGGATTGCCAGTGGGTGAAGGGCAGGCAGGAGAAAACAAAACAGAAGAGGTCTAAAATGAGCCACATCCCAGACTCCTGGAAAATTGTGGTCACCAGCTTCCACAGAAATGTGCCTAGGGTGCAATCCACTTTCCTTAGCAACGTGAGGTCGAATGCAGCGTGTACATAACACCCCATGAAGGCAGCACATTGAGTTTGGCCCATAGGTGTCTGTGTCAGGAGGTCTGGCTCGTGGGTTTTGGTTTTTTTTCATGGGGACCAAAGTTTTGCCTCCTGAGCTCGTTGCTGCTTTGCATTTGCTGTGATGAAATTCTCAGCCCAGCTGAATGCTGTCGATAAAGCCTGAACCGGTGCCGGTGGACGCTGTTGTCCTGTGGCCATACATGGGGAATCCATGCTGCTTGCCTGCATGGCAGGAGCAGAAACCTGTTGGAAAACCTGCCTTACTCCTCTTGCTAAAGAGTCTGAGAAGCTCAGCAGGAGGAACCTACGTGGTGTTGGGGGATCGAGGCTTACGCGTCTCATCTGGAGACCACAGCTCGTGCCTGTTTGGTGAGCTCACAAATCTCCTGCAGGAAAGTTCTGTGGCTCTGCACAGCCATCTCCAGTGCTCCCTGCAGCCCGCTCCCACCCTTACAGTGACACCGAGGTGTCACAGATGTACTGCTCTGGGTGTTTCCAAACTACAGCACAACCCAGCTGGGCCGTGCTCTCCATTCCCCACGGAAAAATGCCACGACTTCCCTCATATTCCTGGGTCAGACAGGACATATCTGTTCTGTTTTCAAAACCAGCACCAGAAGTGGCTGCTTCCCTTCTAGGGGAGAATCTGAGCAGGGGAGCAGCCTATCACTCCGTAAGGACAGAGCTTTGGGGAGCTGGAATTTGATGGTCCTTAAGGACCCTCCCAACCCAAACCACCCTATGATTCTGTGATTTGATGACTGCTGGGTTTTCCAACCCAGGAGGGCTGGTCATTGACACAAGTTGTTTGTGGCTGATAGACCAAAGAAAATAAAGAATTTTCCATTTATTTATTTGACAAGTAGCATTTTTTTAGCAATGCCTCCTTTTCCTGGTTTAGAAAAAGGAGTGCAGCTGCTGCAAGGCAAGAGCCCATGGGCATTGCTGTGGGCCCATGGCCAGTGGGTGCAGGAGCCCCACTGAAACCCAATGGCTCTCAGCAGGGGATGTGGCACTGCGTGGGAGGAAGGTGCCCAGCCCCCTGAGGCCACGTGAGCAACGTTTGCATGCTGAGCTCTAGAGACATTGGCTACCAAGATGGTGGGAGCCTCATCGCGTTAACTTGGTTCTGTTTGTCTTCCCCACCCCGTGTTTCAGAAAGACGACCCCGACGACTGCCCCATCGAGCTCAGCAAGGTGCAGAGTGTCAAGGTGGTGGCCAAGAAGCGCCGGGACCGCAGCCTGCCCCGCGCCTTCGAGATCTTCACCGACAGCAAGACCTACGTCTTCAAGGCCAAGGACGAGAAGAGCACGGAGGAATGGCTGCAGTGCATCAACGTCGCCGTCGCGCAGGCCAAGGAGAGGGAGAGCAGGGAGGCCACCACCTACCTGTAGGGCTGCAGCTCCGCGCATCCACTGCTCGCCTCTGGCACCCCTGGAACCTGGTGGCTGCCTGCCCCGGGGCGATGGTCCTGGCCCCCGCTGCTGGGACGTGGGGGCTGTGGGTGGCCGTGCGTTGGCCGTGGTGCGGTGCGATGGCTCCAACGCTGCCGGGGCACCCAGTGCTGCTGTCCTGGGCTGGCACAGACGTAGCTGCCACGTCTGTGTGCAAAATGCAGCTTTTCCTTCAGCCTGATTGCCCCAAAGCTGGGAAACACGGAGACCAGCTCAGATCTCATCCCACCGGCTCCTGGGAGCCACAGGGTCCCCGTGGCCGTGGACACTGCCGAGAGCATCTGAGCACGTCAGGGCTTCCTGCACTCCTCCTTCGCTGTCTGCCCGTGAAAGGATCATCCTCCTCCTTACTTCATCTCACCTTTTCCCCGTTGCTACGAAAAAAATCATGGTCACTTCTCCTTTCAAGTCCAAGATGGGGCAATTTTAAAGATTTAATAGCTCTGAAAAATACATCTAAATATTTAAATGTTTTGCTTTTTGCCTCTTTACCTCCACTGAGAAGAAACTGAATGTAATTTAAAAAAAAAAAAAATTCCTTTCTTTTTTTTTAGTTACTTGTCTTCGCTGCTCTGTGAGTTTTCAAAATGTCTCCAGGGCTGGATAATTTCCAGGTTTTTGGTGTTTTTTTGGTCACTCTCAAGGGATTCTGATGTGGAGGAAATAATGCAGAAAAGACTGAAAGCAAAAGAGGAGAGGAAGGAAAAAATGGGTGAGAAATCTGTGGATGAAGGAATTAACTTGGAGATCAAGGTGGGGTAGATATGAACTCTTAAATTTTCCAATTTGACTAAAACCTAGAAAAATGTATCTTTTGCAAAGACCGCTCACTGTTCCTGTTTTCTATTTTTCTGCGTTGTGGGAATGCCTCTGTTCTTTGCTTGTTGGGTTTTTTTTTTCATTATTTTTAATCATTCCCCAGCCCCTGTGCTGGGATGAGGTGGGGCCTCCCCCCGCCCCTCAGCTCTCGGAATGGGAACAGCTCTGCTAAAGCTGAGTTTGGGCACTGGGGATATCGAACAGCTGCCTGGCACCAGCCCATCCACGCCTGCACACCTGCGTGGGGCAGAGCCCTGGCACAGAGAGCTCCTTCCCTCTCCTTTAAATGGGGTCGGGCAATGTGTGCCTGCTGCCAGCAGTATGATATTTTGATACTTACAGCTTCTATTCCACTTCGTGCCCCAAAAGTCATGGAGTCAAATCTGAGCCTGAAAGACGCAATGGGGATTTCCGTGGCCCGAGGAACAGGGAAAGGAGCTTACAGCCATTTGGGTGCAAATACTGGGACCAGCAGACCCTGCCTTTACCCACACAGGACGCAGCGGCTGTGGCCGTGTCACCTGCTGGGCTGTGGCTGTGTCACCTGTTGGGCTGTGGCCGTGTCACCTGTTGGGCTGTGGCTGTGTCACCTGCTGGGCTGTGGCTGTGTCACCTGCTGGGCTGTGGCCGTGTCACCAGCACCGCTGCCACCCGCCCCTCGTGCCCTGCCCTTNTGTCACCTGCTGGGCTGTGGCTGTGTCACCTGCTAGGCTGTGGCCGTGTCACCCGCTGGGCTGTGGCCGTGTCACCTGCTGGGCTGTGGCTGTGTCACCTGTTGGGCTGTGGCCGTGTCACCTGTTGGGCTGTGGCTGTGTCACCTGCTGGGCTGTGGCTGTGTCACCTGCTGGGCTGTGGCCGTGTCACCAGCACCGCTGCCACCAGCCCCTCGTGCCCTGCCCTTCGGTCTCGGCCTGACTGGAGCAGTATGGAAGGCACAGCTGGGTCATTGGAGCCCCTGCTTTCTGCCAAGACATAATTACATAAAATAAGAAGCTTCGCCACGCTTCTCCTGTCTTAAATTAAAACTTGGAATAAAATAAAAGAGAAATTCAGCTGGCGACTTATTCTCGTCATCCTCCTAAAAGGAGAAACACAGAAACCATCAATCTTGTTACGATGAGAGCGGGGAGATTTAAAAATAAAAACTGGGGGGAAAAAAAAATCCTGCTGTTGCAAATTTTCTTCTTAAGCAAATGCATAAATAGTTTTTCCTGTTTCTTTTTAAAATAACATGCACTAAAACCTTCTGAATTTGAGCAGTGCTGCCCTCTGAGCAGGGAACTTGGGGTTTTCCTTGATTCCCAGGAGCCATCCTGGGATGGGGAGGGGATGGGGATGGGAACAGGGATGGGGATGGAGAGATGGATGGGGCCATGGATGGGGATGGGAACATGGATTGGGACATGGATGTGGACAGGGATGGGGATGGGGAGATGGATGGGGATGGGGAGATGGATGGGGACGTGGATGGGGACATGGATGGGGATGGGGAGATTGATGGGGACAGGGATGGGGATGGGGAGATGGATGGGGACAAGGATGCGGACAGGGATGGGGATGGAGACAGACAGGGATGTGCACAGGGAGAGGAGACAGGGATGAACTCCTGGTGCCCGTGGCCGTGTCCCCAGGCCGCAGGGAGCTGCTCCCTTCCAGGAGGGATTGCACAGTGCCCAGGCAGGAGCTGCAGCTCTCACCCCGCTGCCTCTGCTGGAGGACGCAGTGCCCGGGCGGTGTGCGGTGAAGGGAAGCAGCCTGGTCCTGCGTGGAGCTGCAACAAATATTTTCCAGGTCCTGGGGGCAGCTGCATGAAGAACACCAGGCACTGGGCTGATACCAAAGGGACCAACCCGATGGGTCTGGCAGGAGCTGGCCCACACCTCTGGCCACCACCCAGCACAGGGGAAGCTGGTGGGACCCTCACTTTCCATTTGCATCTTGCATGGTGCCACCAGCACAGGGGCACGAGGCAGCTCCATGATGCAGGGTCTGTATGGGAACAGATTTAGCTCTATTTTCCTGGTGTTCATAAGCCACTAACGCTTCACTTCAGATAAATTTGTTCCCTATCCTCTGAAAAATCCTGCTGTTCCTCCTCCTGCAAGCCGCTGTGCCTGGATCCCGACACGCACTGTGCGATGGGGACGGTTCTGCCCCGTGGCGTGGGCTCAGCGGAGCAGCACTGCTCTGCCTCAACCAGCCCCAGGAAATCCCCGCTCCCTCCCCAGGCGGTGCCTGGAAACACAGACCACATTTGTGCACATCTGTGCCGTGTTCCTGAGCCCCGAGCAGCACCCCGAGCTCCAGTGGCCCCATGCACGGCCCCTGCACGGCACTTCCCAGAAACGTGAGCCCGGGGCTGTGCTCCGGAGCCACCTGCCCAGCCGCTGTTTACGAGAACTGAGCCTGGCCCCGGGAGCTTTTCCAAGGAAAGTTTACCCCACGATCCCTTCCTCAAACAAAAAGTTCTCCGGCACCTTTGACAGGAGCAGCACAGAAAGGGCGATGGGCGTGGAGCTGCTGCGGGTGGGAGGGAACCCCCGGGACCTCACTGCTCGCCTGCAGGTTTTCCAGCATCCCGGACCCTGCAGGGACAGCCAGTCCTCCAAGGAGGAAACCCACGGCCCCAGTGAGGCCAAAAGCAAAACTCCAATTGACTGCAGCAGGGCCAGAACTTTGCTGCGGTCATCGCCTGTCTCAGTGCCACCTTCAAGGCCCCCTCCATCACTGTGGGTTTGTCTGTCTGGTATCCAGGGGGGAGAAAATCTCCCCACAGCACTGATGAATCTCCGCTTTGCAGTGAGGTTTTGGGGAGAAAAGCTGCAACCCATGGGGCTGCCACGTGCTGGGGACACAGCCACGGTGCTGTGGGTGGCTTCCCGTCCTCGGGGGAAGCACTCGGTTGGAGCTGCAGAGGAGCTGGGCAGTGAGGGGTGGATGTCAGACCACTGAGGGGCTGAGCTGGCTCCATTGCACCACGCGTCTCCCCGCTGTCCAACCTCGTGAAGGAAGAGGCAGCCTCAGACCTGACCCACTTCCATGTTTCACCCAAATGACACAGAGCTTCCCAGCTGGCTGCGTTAGGGCTGGCTGCATCGGGGTCCTCACGTCCTGGTCCGGTCCCCATCCTCATGACCTGGTCCTGTCCCCGTCCTGCTGGGGATGTTCCCACCTGGGATGGGTCCATCTGGAGCAGAGGGGGCTCAGGGGAGACCTCATCACTCCTCACAGCCCCTGAGAGGAGGTTGGGGCGAGGGGGGATCGATCCCCTCTCCCAGGGCACAGCAATTCGATGAGAGGGGATGGCCTCAGGCTGTGCCAGGAGAGGGTCAGGGTGGGTGTTAGGAGAAATTCCTTCTCCACAGAGCGGTCAGGCACTGGCACAGCTGCCCAGGGAGTGGGGGATCACTGTCCCTGGGGGTGCTCCAGACCCGTGGGGATGTGGCACTTGGGGACACGGCTCAGTGGGGTTGGGCTGGGGTTGGGCTGGTGATCTCAGAGGGCTGTGTCAACCTGAACGATTCCATGACATTACATTGAGCAATAGCCATTGTTTCAGGGCCAGTTTTGCCTGCTGCCCTCTGCCCTCCACCCTTGCCCTCCACTTCTGGCTCTTTCTCAGCACAGAAATCAAATGGAGGCACAAGTCCTCTGTGTCCCATGGACAAAACATGAGGAAATCGGGATCGAAGGGGCCACCACAAATCAAACAATGCCTTTTGTTGCTGGCAACAGCACATCCAGCTCCCTTCCAAGGGAGTGAAAAACACAGAACCCATCTGGGAGCCTTCCGGGCTGCGCTGGGTTCAGCCTGGAGCCTCTGTGCTCACAGCAACACCCCAATGGCAGCCCCATCACAGAAAAGATCACAGCATCTCCAGGTCACGAGCAAAAAAAAACCCATCTGCTGGTTCCTGGCAGTCACCCGTGGAAAATGTGTGTCTGTGAGAGGGCCCTTTGTTCCCGTGCTTTTTTGTGACGGATAAATTTACACAAGCAGGTAACACTCGTCCGTGGGTACAAGCATGTGTCTGGCGGGTGACTTTATCCAAGAGGAAACAGCAGGAGGAGGCCAAGGGTCACGGGGTGCCGAAGGGTCCGCAACGAATGCCCTTACGTTGGCTGCGGCCTGGGGCTCCAGCCCAAGCGAAAACACTCGTGGTGAGCGCTGTTGTTTTCCCTTTGAAGAGTGTGAGTGTGACGATCCTGTGCTTCGGTGCAGGTGGTGTTTAGGCAACAGCAGAAGATGTTTTTCCAGCTGTCCCTGGCTGTGCCTGAGTCCACCGCTGTGCTTCGGACAGCCCCGGCCGTGCTCCGAGTCCTGGGCGGGAGCACCCGGGTTGAGGTCAGGGTTAGGGCTGGGGTTAGGGTTGGCATTACAGTTGGGTTTAGGGTTGGGGTTGGTGTTGGGATTGAGGTTAGGGTTGGTGTTGGGGTTAAGACTGGGGGGTGGCATTAGGGTTGGGTTGGAGTTGGGGTTGGTGTTGAGGTTAGGGTTGGTATTAGGGCTGGGGTTGGCATTGGCGTTAAGGTTGGGGTTAGCTTTAGGGTTGGGGTTGGTGTTAGGGTTGGGGTTAGGGTTGGCATAAGGGTTGGGGTTGGGGCTAGGGTTAGCATTAGGGTTGGGGTTGGTGTTAGGGTTGGGGTTAGGGTTGGCAT
>WBMW01004563.1:0-10004 GCA_013396635.1 Penelope pileata | reverse complement strand
TTGTCCAAATGAAAAGCAGCACATTGAATGGAAGCTGAGCACTCAGAACTATTGTTGCAAACGGCTTCAGCTGTGTTGAGTGCATCACATCTGGCTGTATCCAGGCCCATTCAATCACTAATGAGGACACATGTGAAAAGCAGCTGCCCTCTTCCAAACGCTGAGCTCCACTTCTGGGCTCCTCCTCCTCCCCCCCAGCTCCCCACATCCACAGCAGCATCCCACTGCTCCGACCATGGCAATGAGATGGGAGTGGGGAAGGATGATGGCACACGGGGTGGTTCTGTCAGCAGCCTGTTGTACGTACCACGACAAAATGAGAAATAAACTCATGTGTTGTGTCAGGGCTGGTGCTAAGCTCTAGGCCTGCAGGGCTGCGATGGGGCAGATCAATAGGACGGGAGCCCAGCACCTCGCGTCCCACAGCAGATGCTCAGGGAGCACTCAGGGGCACGGCGTGGCCCCTTCAGCATCCTCCTGGTGGTGCGGGGACCTCCAGCACCAGATGCTGCCCCTGATCAAAGCTACCTCCCTTTACATCTACAGCTCCAATACCTGCAGAGCAACACCTTTCTTTCCACCTCTGTAGTTATAGCAGTCACTTTCTCCACTCCGCTTCTTTTTTCATTTTTTCTTTGAAAGCTTTAGTCCATCCCACCCGGGAGATTGTGCTGTGATTAATGGGGGCAGCAGGGAGGCGAGCACCTGGGGGCTGGCACTGAAGTGCAGGCAGAGGTCACCCATTTGTTTTGGAACACCAGGATGGTGACGGCAGAGATGCTGGCAGAGGTCTGCATGCAGGTCACTTGGTGGGGAGGTTCTCTGGGACAGGCGTGAATATTCAGAAGGGAGAATATTCTGTCAGAGAGAAACCCACNTAGGGTTGGGGTTAGGGTTGGCATTAGGATTGGAATTGGGGCTGAGGTTGGCGTTGGGGATAAGGTTGGGGTTAGCATTAGGGTTGGAGTTGGTGTTGAGGTTAGGGTTGGTGCTGGGGTTAGGGTTAGGGCTGGGGTTGGTGTTGGGGTTAGGGTTGGGGCTGGCNCCAGCTCCCCACATCCACAGCAGCATCCCACTGCTCCGACCATGGCAATGAGATGGGAGTGGGGAAGGATGATGGCACACGGGGTGGTTCTGTCAGCAGCCTGTTGTACGTACCACGACAAAATGAGAAATAAACTCATGTGTTGTGTCAGGGCTGGTGCTAAGCTCTAGGCCTGCAGGGCTGCGATGGGGCAGATCGACAGGACGGGAGCCCAGCACCTCGCGTCCCACAGCAGATGCTCAGGGAGCACTCAGGGGCACGGCGTGGCCCCTTCAGCATCCTCCTGGTGGTGCGGGGACCTCCAGCACCAGATGCTGCCCCTGATCAAAGCTACCTCCCTTTACATCTACAGCTCCAATACCTGCAGAGCAACACCTTTCTTTCCACCTCTGTAGTTATAGCAGTCACTTTCTCCACTCCACTTCTTTTTTCATTTTTTCTTTGAAAGCTTTAGTCCATCCCACCCGGGAGATTGTGCTGTGATTAATGGGGGCAGCAGGGAGGCGAGCACCTGGGGGCTGGCACTGAAGTGCAGGCAGAGGTCACCCATTTGTTTTGGAACACCAGGATGGTGACGGCAGAGATGCTGGCAGAGGTCTGCATGCAGGTCACTTGGTGGGGAGGTTCTCTGGGACAGGCGTGAATATTCAGAAGGGAGAATATTCTGTCAGAGAGAAACCCACTGGGGTTCAACAAGGGCAAGTGTAGAGTCCTGCACCTGAGGAGGAATAACTGCGTGCGTCAGTACGGGCTGGGGCTGAGCTGCTGCAGAGGAGCTCTGCAGAGAAGGACCTGGGGGTCCTGGTGGCCAACAGTTGACCAATGGTTGACAAATGGCTGACCACGAGCCAAAGTCCCCAAGTGCCACCCTTGCCCACCATGGGTTTCAGGAGCCTGCTGAAGGCCAACATGCTGCTCAGATGGGTGGGGATGTGATGGCTCAGGGCTGGTCCACTGGGGACACCCTGCATTTGCTTGGCCTGACGTGTGAGCTAACACAACGCACTCCCATTAATCACAGCTGCATCTCAAAATGTGACTTGGTAAAAAAAAAAAAAGAGGCACTGCAGGGCGGCCAGATGGACTTTGTCAAAACTGTCTGGAAATTTCCAGTTTCTCAGCTCCCAAGGAGCAGCCTGACTGGAAGTAGGTACATGGGAGGTGTGCCTGGGCTGACAGAGCCAACAGAGCAATCTGGCTAACGAGCTGCAGCTGGCAGAGCTATTAATCCAGCAGCTGGTCGGTGTTTGCTGGCTGTGGGTTTCCTCTGTACATGGCATTCTGGATGGTGCACCTCTGCGTGGGCTCACAAGCTGGAAATGGCCAGCAGGTGAAGTCCCCCCAAAAGTACAAGGGGTGGTGGTGGTGGGATGCAGTGCTGTGCTCGTGGGTGCCCCAAACGGGGGTGAGGGCTGCTCTGGCCGCACGAAGGAAGCGTGCTTTTGTTTTGATCATGATGCATGCAAACAGGCCCAGAAGGGGACAAGCGACCCGTGCAGAGCGCTTCTCTTGGTTACACCATGCCACCAAAGCAAAATCCTGGTGCTCCTCGAGCTAGCGTGGAGTCAGCAGGAGTTTTGTTCTGCTTCAGAACGAAGTCAGAAAGCCTTTCTTCCAACTCTACCGATAATACTTTCATATTTGAACCTAAAAACAGACAGGCTTTTCACAGCTGCTGAAACAGGCTGTGTCATGAGCCTAACGAGGGGTGTTTTCTTGGGATCCTCACAGCACAGCGTTGACCTGGGGTAGAATTTGCACAGCGTTTCTCCATGGGTTACCAAGCCTGGGGACAAAAGGGCCACAAAACTCAAATTAATCATTTTTCATATAATCTGTTCCCAGTGTGGTCATGCTTGCAGACGATGCAGGATTTCCCTACCGAAGATCTCTGCTTCTCACTCTCTCCGTGCAGCTGCCTTGGCATCCCCAGCCACGCTCCGTGCAGGGTCAGCCCTGCACCTCCCAACAGGGGCTGCTGAAGGAGCCTCCTCCTGCCAGAGCTCCTGGGGACAGCATGAGGACAGCTGCTGCTCTACTCTGCAGCTCACTTTAAAGTTTAGATTTTACCTAAGGTCAAACACAAACATTACAGTTATAATTATTTTTTTTTTATAATAAAGTGCTGCCTCCTGCTGGGAGAAAGGCACCATAACGAGTTCTTCTGTAAATTATTATAAAGTGTTTTTCACTTGAAGTTTAGGAAAGAGCACCGTAGAGGTTGCTCTGTTGGCAATGGGATAAAACACCCACTTTGGAGACTGGTTAGGGTGGGGCTTGCTCAGTGCTGGAGCTCTGGAGGGGCTCCTTGCCTGCATGTGATACCCAAGTAGCAGTAGCAGTAGCATCTGCTCTTGCCAAAGTCCGTCTCTGTTTTGATTTTGTTTTGTTTTGATTTTTAATCAATTGAGGCATTGTGGGTCTTCCCAGAACCTGGACAAGGTTATCAGCATCTTTAAGAATCTCACAGTTCAGGCCACAATCTGTTCCAGAAACGACAGAGCTGTACCTCCCTGCTGGTGGACTGAACTGCACTAAGCACAATGCTGGCTCTGACTGACGTTGCTGTGCAGTATGGGGGAACCTTGTCTACAGCAGCAGAAACCCTTCTTTATGTCAGTTATGGAAAAAGCTGCATGACTCAGAGATGAGCTGCTAACAGCGCCTTCAGGTCTCCCCTTGTTTCTCACTGACTGGTGCTGGACACAGCCAGGGTGCTGGTGTCCCAGACCCCCAGCCTGCACCCTGTCTGCGTTTGTGCTGCTTTTCTCAGTGCTACAGGGACAGAGAAATGACCGCTCCTTTTATTTGTAAATGGCTCGTGGTCTATCAGTGGTGATGTCTGTGTGTATTCAATATTGCTGTTGGTTATATCAGTAAACATAGATATATATATGCTACCCAATTAGCAGTTTAGATTCCTTCTCATTGGCTGGGATGCTCTGATCCCGGGGTGATGCAGAAGTGCCAACGCAGAGCTGTGCTGCAGAGCAGGGCAGCCCACTAGGTGGCAGGCAGCCCCTTAGAAAAGCCCAGCAATAGATACTTGGGCAAACACAGCCCTAACACCGGTGAACAGCCCAGGGAATTAAGCTTGTGCTTGCAGTGAACAGCAGAGGATACCCTAAAGGCTGTCTAACAGCCATCAGCAAGGTGTGTTGTTGAGGCCTCTTTTGCATCAGGAGCCACATCACGAGCTCTCACGTAGCTCAGCTCATGAGAACAGCAGTGTATGTCATGTTTTCTCACTGTCAGGAGCATTCAAGCTGTCTTTCCAATGAAGGTGCCTCTCTGGTGCCGTGCTGTACAGGCTCTCAGCAGCTCTGCTCTTCTGCCCAACCGCCCTGCCCTGCCCAGGGCACCATGTCACACCTGGCTGCAGTCCCAGGGCAATGTGCCATGGCCTCGAGCTCCGTGGGGATGTCACTCAGCTGCTGGAAGACAAATAACATCCCCAGGGGAATGGAGCAGAGATGAAGAGGTGAGGAGCTGATGGAGCTGCTGTTTCTTCTTTGAATTATCTTCTAGAGGAGGGAGGAGGAAAAAAAATGAGTAAAGCATCTCCCTTGAGGTTAATTAGACGCTCCACAACGCTCTAAAGGCAGTAAAAGCACACAGAGGCACGAAGGAATGCTTGAGCAGGGCCATGGCAGCAATTCCTGCAGCAAAAAAGGCACCGGGCTGATGTGTCCGACTGCCCCAGCACTGCCCCCTCTGCTCTGCCCTCCTGCTGGCCAGCAGCCCTCCACCAGTGATGGGTGCAAGGCAAGCAGCAGAGGGGAAGCTGAGGCTGTTCTGGCAGCACACAGCCCCTCTTGTCCCGTAATTCCAACATGCAGATGGATGGAGCAGTGCCGGATTTGCTTAAAGTTTTGTGAGACAGAGCATCTCAGCACTGATGGCATCTGTCTGCAGGGGAAACACCTGGCGAAGCTGCTCGCTGATGGCACCAAGATGTTTTCTAGCTGGGGCAGCGAGGCTATCAGATAGCGCTCAGGAGACGGCCCCGTGCAGGATGTGGTTCTGCAGCACGGAGCCTCCTGGGGCTGGCAGGAAGCACCCGGCAGCACGGCCTCACCCGGCTGCAGCACGCAGCCATGGAGGGGAAATCACCTCTCCCGCTGCACAGCAAGGTGAGTGCAGGGCCGGGTGTCCCGCTGGAGCTGGAGCACGCCTGCTGCAGCCACACAGACTGACAGAAAACAAGGCAATCTCATTCCATCTGCAGGGGTTTATTGGGAAATGCTCTGCTGGGCTCAGCCTGCAGGCACGCAGCTGTGTGCACGGCCCGGGGTGAGGGCAGCACGTGCAGTGGTGGGGTTTGCAGCCTGCTGGTGTCACGGCGAGCAGCAATACAAGCAGACGCTGTGCTTGAAGCAGCACTCGGTGTCTTGTATGCACTGCCACGTTCCTCAGCTTCCCCAGGCTGCAAGTGCTCAGGGAGGACAGGAGCAGCCCCCAGCAGACAAGCTGATCCTTCTTTCACTGTCCTTTAAAGCTGCGGGCTCATGATGCAACCCCTAAAAATAACATAGGCCTGTCCTCATAGTGACAAACATCCTCCAGGGTGAACAAGAGCTAAATCTGGCTGGCTGAGGTCTGCCTGTCAGGACACAGCCAGTTCTTTTCCACCCCTCTGGTCGCTTGCTTCTGTCCCCGCTCCGTGCTAGATGCTGGGTGTGATTTATTCCAGGCTGAAGCTTTGACCCCTTGCCCCTCTGCTTGTGTGCCTGCAGCTGCAGACTGGGCGGCTGTGATGCTCCGTGAGCAGCACATCTCTGCACACGGAGTGTCTGTGTGGGAGAGCTGGAGACTGAGAACAAACTGCTCAGCCTTCTGCTGACAGCAGCGGGTGCAGGAGCCCCGTGCTGAGGCACAGGACCACGCTGTAAGGCAGAGGTCTAGCCCTAAATGTCATTACCTTCAGATCTGGCTGCTGACAGGTACGTGCTAAGGCAGAAGGCTGCCATGGTTTGAGGTGTCCTTGCTCAGCCCTCACCCCAAAGCAGACAGGCTTCAGCAGTCCCGCAGTCAGAGTGGTGTGAGCAGAAGTGCATCAGAAAATGCATCAAACTGCTGTTTGCCAACGCATCACCTGCTCAAAGCCTCCTGATGATGATCTATGGGCAGTCTTTATTTAGGCTTCTTTTCAAAATTCTTCATGCTACCTTCATGGAACACAAAGCGATCAGTGTGTGTTGTGAAGGGAAAGCTGAAGCCTGAGTCTGTAAACTCAAAACACAAGTGGAAGACACAGGCTGAAGTCAGCACCCAGACGCTGCACAGCCTGCACTACCACATTCTGAAAACATTCCATGAAGCACTTTTAAATAAATGTGTCTGTGCTGAGAAAACAAAAGGCAAGAAATATTGTATCTTGAGTACAAGGCTTGAAGAACTCCAAAATTCTCGCTCAGAAGCAGATTTTTACATCCTAGACGGCAGGATCCTGGAGAGACGAGAAAGAAAATGTTTCTTTTCACGTGGGGATAAAGACTTTAAGCCAGACACCAGCTGCAGCTTCACTGCAAGAAATGAGGAATGCCAAGAGTTCAAGGTAACCACCCTCTAGGAACCATTTCAAGTAGCCTTCATTGTTTCTCCGAGCTGTTAATTTAGAGCCCAAAATTGCAGCCCCTATAAATCTTTTATAGAAGTACCTGACTAATTCTTCTTAATGTCTTAATTTGACAGAGTAAAGCTTTGTTTCTCCAGCCAGAGTAAATTGCATTGCCAAGTCTTCTGGTGCCAAGCTCTTTCATATCAATGCCAAACCAGTACGGGACCAACGCTGCAAGTGTTCTTGCAATCATTTTAGAGCTGATAACATAACGTTATCACTGAGATGACAGATATTTCTAGATTCTCGGTTAATTTATTTGATTTCTATTCTTCATATTGAATCCATCTCCTAAAAGATTTGATTTAAAAAAAAAATACAAATTCTCTGAAATTATTTGAATGCAATGAGTAAATTGATTTAGTAACAATTAACATTCTCCATTCTCTTAAACTGGTCTATTTGATACGACAGCAGAAACTTTCAGATCTCACCTCATGCCAAAATAGCAAAATAAAATGTCACTGCTTAATAGCCCATCGTATTGCTTTCTTATATAGTGAGATCATAAAGGAAAGTTCTGTCATCAGATTCTCGTTTTTGCACACAAATCCTTTCTGTTCTCTGAAGGTAACTGCAAGTCACAATTTGCAGTTCTTTGCCAAAGAGTACAGATTTAGATAAGATGTTAGGAAAAAATGATTTACCCAGAGGGCGGTGAGACCCTGGCACGGGGCCCAGAGGGCTGTGGGTGCCCATCCCTGGAGGTGCCCAAGGCCATGGGCGGGCCCTGGGCAGCCTGATCTGATGGAGGCACCCAGCCCACGGCAGGGGTTGGAGCTGGATGCTCTTTAAGGTCTCTTCCAACCCAACCATGCTGTGATTCTATGGTTCATTCATGTACCTCCACTGTACCAGCCTGGAGGCACCCAGTATCAGCTCACCAGACACTGCTATAGCAAAACTTTGCAGCGTTTCTAAGACTTCCAGTTGCATAACAGCTATGGAGACAACACGTTGCTCAACTTCACTGAATTCAAAAATACACGCACAAAAATGACAAGAATTGTTAGGAATGGCACAGGCAGATCGAGACACAATGACAGCAAATACACTTCAGGTTTTAAACCATCAAAGTGCAACCTGGAAAACCAGCACAAATTCAAACCAACACACCATGGGTGTGTGCAGGAAGGGAAGAAAAAAAAAAAAAGGCAAGTTGCACTGTGATGAGTGGCACCTGCTGCTTGCATGACTCCTGTCCTTCCTCCTTCCCAGCCCTTCTGGCACCTCCTGCTGCCTGCAGAAATCGGAAAGAGCTGCTCACCCCCTGCAAATAGCAAGGAACGTGATATCCTCACCTTCAGCATTTGAGGGTTATGGAACTGATACAACCACGGGGTTTTTTAACCCAGTTCCCCTTTATTATCTCTTTAATCTTCAGTACTTTCAATATTGTGCACGCTCTTGCTGCTGCGGGGATGCTCAGCACCGGCACTGTGTGTTCGCAGGGCCTCAGGCTCCCTCAGACCGGAGGGTTCTAAAGGAGCAGGGCTGTTCCAGGTCGGGCGTGGGCTGCTGAAATCGATGTAAAATCGTTTTTAAAATGTCAGCGGCTGCACAGAATGTGGCTGAAGGGAAGGAAGTTGTGAAAGGGGCAGGAAATAGGGTGGGCACACTGAAATCCAGCTAACCAGAACCCCTGCTAAGTCACTGAACACAGCACCACCCAGCACAAGGGGAAACAGGAAAAGCAATTAAATGCTCCTGAAAAAGTGCTGTTCCAGTAATAGCTCCAGACTGGCTCTCACCCCCAAACTAGGAAGGGAACGGAAGGCTGACAAACAAGCGCTGCGGACTGTGGACTCTCAAAGACTTGCCTGTCCGACCAGGAATGTCCGCCTCACCCCAACCGCGACACGGAGCGGGGCCGCACCCGCCTGCCCCGCACCCAGCGAGGTGACGGTCCCCGTGCTCAGCCCTGCGCTCATTTCGGGCCCCTCACTGCCAGCCAGACACCGAGGCCCTGCAGCGTGAACAGAGCTGTGAGGGGCTGAGCACAGCGCTATGGGAGCACTGGGGGAGCTGGGACGGGTCTGTGTGGGGCAGAGGGGGCCCAGGGAGACCTCATCGCTCCCTACAGCCCCTGAGAGGAGGCTGGGGTGCGGTGGGGGTCCTCTGCTCCCGGGGAACAGCATGTACACTGCTTCGTGCAGGGACAGCCGCGCCTCATCTCCTCCCCCAGGCTGCTGAGGGGAAGCGGGCCGCCAGCAGCGAGGCCACTCGGGGACACGGCTCCTACACACAACATGGCGGACGGCAGCCGACAGAGGACGATGTCAATCATCGCCGAGGCAGCCAATCAGATCCCGAGGCTGCCCGCCGGGGCGGGGCTTTCCTGCCAGTTGCGGAAGGTAGTCCCGGCCGGGCCGCGCAGCGATACGGGCGTGGCGGGGCCGTTCCGAGAAGTGATGCAAGAGGCGGGAATTTCCCCACCGGCACTGCGTGAGGTGTTCGTGCGCGCTCCCCTCAGTGCCGCACCCCAGAGTTGTGTGTACCTCCCTGCTCCGTTTGTGCGTTATTTTCCTACAGGAACGCCCAAACCCACCGCAGCTGTGTGGTGAGGAGGGGAACCACAGGCGAGCAAACCCTCCCGTCCATGTGGGCACGTTTGGGAACGGTGCTTCCAATTTGTTAACAATCGCTTACACAGGAAATGAGCTGCCACACAGCACGAAAGTTAGAATTTTATTGTCTTTAAACAAATAACGCGATGTAATTTGCCTTCCCTCTGCTTCTGTGAGACACGTGGAGCACCGAGTTCTTCTGTGGTGCTGGAGGCAGTTACTCCGTGGCGCTGGATTTAAGTTATTCTGTGGTACAGGAGTCGCTTATTCCGTGGTGTAGCGCTGCTTAAAGCCTTCACCAGTGGAAAAGAACGTAAAAAAACAACACACCCCTCCTCCGGCAGCCCACCACCCCGCCTCGCCCCGGAGCCCCTCAGCGCTCCTCAGCCGCGCGCGGGGCGGGGCGGGGCGGGAGGACTCTTTTTTCCCGGCGTGCCGCGCGCGCTGTGCTGCGTCACGGCGCAGGGCCGCGCCAGTCTGCGCGTGGCCGCCTGCCGGAGCGGACGTTCCGCCATCATGGCCTCCGCCGCCGCGCACCCGGCCCCCCCTGCCGCCGCCGCCCCGGCCGCTGCCCCCACCACCACTGCCGCCCCGCCGCCGCCTCCTCCTCCTCCCGCCGCTCCGGGCATCCTGATCGGCGACCGGCTGTACTCGGAGGTGTCGCTCACCATCGACCACTCGCTGATCCCCGAGGAGCGCCTCTCGCCCACCCCGTCCATGCAGGACGGCCTGGACCTGCAGTGCGAGACCGACCTGCGCATCCTGGGCTGCG